>VSMD01103973.1:813-17611 GCA_008750895.1 Mirza zaza
GCTCTTCTCCTTAGTTTCTAAACAAAATCACACTAGCAGAGGCAGGATGGCAGGTCCGGAGTCAGATAAGGGTCAGCTGAACATTTTCCGCTCTCCTAGGCAAGCAAGCATAATGCAGAAGCTGATGGCTGGTTATTGGCTACCTGTGGTCCCTAGGCCCTAACACATGGGCAATACGACCGCCTCGGTGACAATGTTGACTGCACCTGGGGCCCTTGTGTGCCACCCTGAGCCTCTCCCATGCTCCTGTCCAGAGACGGGATTAAAGAGACAGGCCAAGGATCTGAGGCCAACTCGCCTCAAGCCTCGTCCCACCAATCGTCTGAGGGCACCCCTGGGCAGTAGTCCTAGAAAGGTGGAAATGCAACTCTCCCAGAGCCACCTTTCGGGGATCAGCCACTACCTGCGCCTCCGCGTGCAAAGCCAACACTGCAGAAGAGTCTAGCTGCACCCGTGGTAGTGCTCTAGTTTCCTGAGAGTGGAAAGGGACTGCAGAGGAGTAGCGACGGCCCCTGACAGCCCTGCTGGGTCTCAGAATGCCCTCCCCACTGAGTGTGCTGCCACGCACGCACACACATATAAACACGCGCACACGTGTAAACACACACACCTGAACGCAGATACACGTACACACATGCCAACACAGACGCACTCGCAAACACACTCACGCTTACTACACACACACACACAGGCACGTGCAACGTGCACACGCACACGGGGCGCGCCGGCTGCGTCAGGGAGCCTTTCCCGGGCTGAGGCGCCAATGCTGTGAAAGGGATGTAGCAGGTTCCTGACCCCACAGTTGCCCCAACTGCCCAACTGCCCTTCAGTTCACCTGCATTTAACCTTCTCCCTGAGAACTGCCTTTCTGCCAAGCCCTGACTGTGCAGCCCGGGCTGTTTCTGGGTTGTGTGAACACGCTAATGGCCACAGTCTCTGGTGAAAGGCGGAGTACATTTTAGTATGAACGTCTTTCATCGTTGGGTGACAAAAAACTATGAAAGAATCAAGCTCAGGTTTTCACATATCATACCCAAAAACATTTTGGACTTACTCCAGAATAAAAACATTCACCTGGGGAGGAATTTTTCCCAAAATATAGACCACCGTGGAATAACAGCGCTACTTCACAGCCCTAAGCGGGGACTTGGGCACCGCCAGGCTCCCCTGTGCACGGGGAGGAGCGCACGGAAACGCCTGCTTTGGCGGGTGGCGCTGATGGGGCAGCGCTGCCACTTGAGACCCATTTCCAGCTGCCCTTGGCAGAGCTGGGACACGTAGCTGGACACGGAGTGCTCCGCGGGGCCCCAGGTTCATCCTGGGTCTAAATTTAGCTGTGGTGGAGAGCCAGAGCCGCCATCCCTCCCGCCAGGGCCCAGCAGCTGACTGGGAGGGAGGCGTCTGACAGGAACCAAAGGTTTTCTGTCAGGGCTTGGCTGACAGGATGGCTTCCTGCATGCGCCACAGAGCGCATGGCCGCGCGCTCAGTGGGGCGCTGTGCTCACGTGAGAGCACGTTGGCAAAGGGGCGGGGCGAAGCAGAAGGGAAACCGGTCAGGCACTGCAGGGCGGAGCCAGTGTCTGATTGACAGTCGAGAGGCCAATGAGAGAAGGCAGGCCACACCAAGGAACGTGCCTCCTTCAGTTAAACTGTCAGGGCGCGTGGGAAATCTAACTGCTTTTGCCTGTCAGGTTCTTCACTGGGCTGGGCTCGGCCGAGCGCTCTCAAAACTGACCTTTTCTGGCGGTCTTAGAACCCATTCGTGGACTCTCTCCTCCGTCGTCTGTACGTTTCTCCACAGGCGCTGGTGAGCACTATTAGCACGTCCATTTCACAGGTGTGGCAGCTGAGGCTTAGAGGTAGGAACCTCAGCAAGGACACAGCTGGGATCCCGATCTTGGCACCTGACCCCAGAGCCCGTCCTGTCAAGCGCGCTGCAGTTCTACGGTCCATACACCTGGGAATCAAGGCGGCGCAGGGGCCGGTGAAGAGACAGGCATGAATGCAGATGAGCAGATGGAGGCGGCAGTGTCCTGGGAGTGGACATAAATAGTGACAAGTGGCTGGTTGGGTCCCACACAGTGTGGGAGCACAGAGGATGCAGATGGGAGGGGAGACAGGAGAGAGGAAGGTGAGAATGTGGGTGTCATGGGCCAGGCTGTCCCCCAGCTGGCAGAGCCTGGCAGCACTGCAGTCTGATGTGGCTTTGTGTTACCAGCAGGTGCAGAAAAGCTGTTCTCTCGGGGCTGTGGTGTTTCCCAGGTGTGAAGTTCAGCATTTTAGGAGCACAGCAGTATTATAGACCCTAGGAGACAGTTGCCTCTGTCTGCTAGGGCTGCGACTACAAAATACCACAGACAAGGTGGCTTAGACAACAGATTTATTTTCTCACAGCCCTAGAGGCTGAGAAATCTGAGATCAGGGTGCTGGCAGGTGTGATTCCTGGCCAGGCCTCTTTCTGGCTTTCAGAGGGTCACCGGCCATCTGCGTCCTCACATAGTGGGAGGACTCTCTCTGTCTGTCTGTCTCTCTCTTTCTGTCTGTCTGTCTGTCTGTCTCTCTCTCTCCTTATAAAGCCAGCAATGCTGTGGGCTTATGACGGCACACTTAGGACCTCATTAAATCTTACCTGCCTGCTTAAAAGCCTTATCTCCACATAGAGTCACATTGGGGGTTAGGCCTTCAACACATGAATTTGGGCAGACACAGTTCATTCCATAACAACGGTTCATACTCAGTAAGTATGTAATAGTGATAGTCGAGCACTGAAGAAATTGAACAGTTTGAGAACTTACATGTACCTGAAGTCCTTTCACAAATCTTAGCTGGTATAATGGGCATGAGATTTCCTGTGCCTGGGTGTGCCTTAGCCGTGGGGGAACATTCTGAGTAGAACTTGCATGGGAGCTCATGGTTGTCCTCCAATAGCCACCATGAGGAGGTCTGAGAAAGTTATACTACGTGTCCTTGATGGGACCTAGTGAATCCATTATTCTCAGATTGACCTAAACATTTCCTGACTGTAATGTAGCTGGTGCGGCTTCTGGAATAATGAGATCCCTAATGACCACCCCCAGCGAAGTGAAATAGTAATGACTTTTATTTTGTATTGTTTAATGTTGTCCTTCTAGCTAAAGATACAAGGTAGAGAGATGAAAGTTCGAGGTAATCAGAAACTCTGAGCCAACTGAAGAAGTGGGATTGTGGCTCCATCTGGCACCTGCCTGAGCATGAGAATGAAAAGACAGGGCATTTACTTGTCAGTGAGGTTCCTGGAGCTGTCTTAAAATCTAAGCCACCTTGCAGTTCTAGTCTGCAAAAAGTCCCACCTTGTCATCAGCTTCTGTTCTTGGTGTTCCCAGACAGTCTCAGTTCTTCATTTCTTACCAAGGATACTTTCAGCATACCTCCCTTTTACTTTTGCTAGTTCTGCCCTGCAAACAGAACCTGACTGGAACAGAGCCATGTGGACCTGGGTTTGAACCTCTGGCTCTTCCCTTGTTAGCCGTGACTTTGAGCACAGCTTGAGCATCAGTACACAGCTGTATCCTTGTGGTGTTGTGGATATCCAAGGAGAGCCTTAAAGGAAAAGAGCCTGCAGAGGGTTTAGCACCTAGTAGGTGCTCAGAATCTGTGACATCCCTTTCTTCTTTTCCTGTCTGTCATGCTTAAATGGCCTTTCAATGGCATATCTCCCTCTCAGGATTGAATTTTCTTAGTGTTTTCCAGTCATCTTTCGTATGGTAATCCCTCCACCTGTGTGTGTCTCTGGTCATTTCAATGTCCCCTAAAATATGATTGGAAGAACTTAATGGCAGCTACCTTCCCCCTTCTAAATGGATTGACACTGTCACTTGTGTTCATGAGGCCAGATTAGTAAGGATGAGTGATGGATCTATTAATATTAACACAATTGGTTTTAAAGTTGTGAACATTTGTACTTAGATGGACCTGGATATAGCTTGCAGTGAGAGAGGTGTGGGGACCAGGATGGTAGAATGTGTCCTCCAGATGGTGACTGAAGGAGGAAAGAGGAAGGTTAAAGCCCTCTCAGACAAAATAGGTTCATAAGCGGAGACAAAATATGATATAAACATGGAGCAGAAGTTCTTTCTAGATCTTGGTCAAGCAGGGAAATAGAAATAAGGTCATGTCGGTATTGGGATGCTGTTCCCGACAGAGCTCAGTGTCTTTGAAGAGAACTCTGTATTCTGGAACCAAAGAGAAGCCTGTTATTTCTTCAGGACAGAGCACTATGGGAGGGGCTCTCTGGAAATGGGGGCCAGGGTGAACTAAGAAGCACACTAGAGGTATGGGTGTGTATGCTCCTCTGTGTATGCTCACTCCTACAAGCTGTGCTCATACTTCTCTGCTTGAGTGCCTTGACTTCCACGTGTCCACAGCAGGGTAAAGTGGAGCAGCTGTGGCATGCAAATGCTGCCTTGCAGAGACACGGGAGCAGAATGCTGCAAAGGTCCTCACAGATACCCTCCTTGACCCCAGAGGTGGACATCTTCAAGAGGACATCTGCAAGCCTTTCCTAGACGCTTAGAGTGGTATCCGAACAGCGGTACAATGGTAGTGGAGGTTTGGTTTGGGGGCTCTCCTTGGCTCCTTCTTGCTATAGCCCCCACATATGTCCCTGGATGGGTTGCATGAATTTGGCATAGCTTCACATGAGCATGCAAGGGATGGAGTGGACATGATCTCTGCCTGCAAGGAAATGTATAACCAAGGAGAAATTCGGTAATCAGTATGAAGACTGCCCTTGATATCAATCCCCTTCTTCCTGGCTCACGAGACAGCTACAGTATTTATTTATTTTTTCCCCATGACCGTGGTTGATAGAACCCAGAAGGTTCATGGCATCCATTTTGCATTTCTCTTCATGCTCTATTCCATCCTGAAAGACTTCCTGGCAGAGCTGCTATTCTAGGCCTTAGAGGTGGCCACATGGAGATATTTGACAGTCCAGTTGGCACAATGAGTATGAATAGTGAGAGGCCTTGATTACAGCAACTGAGAGGTGATCTTGCTCCCTGTGACTGGTTGCCTTTGTAGAGATTTTCATGTTAGAAGTTAGAGAAAGTAGCCTGTCAGTTTATCTTTCTTTCTAGTAGTCACTTTGTCTATGAAAGTGTTAAACATAGCTGGAGGGTGTGAGGTCAGTTAGGCTCAATGCAAATGAGGATGTGAATGGCTGTGGAAACCATAACCCACAGCACTGAATCCTTCCAGATTTCTCTGGGCACACAAGTGCTTTGAGGGAGGCATTTATTCGAGGTTGGCCATGGAGGAGAAGGGGAGGGCTGTGGCAATGGCCCCCAGCATCTCTCTCTGTTCATTACCTTTTATAGCAAGTACTGTGTGCTGGTGACATGAGTATGTTTCTGTGTGGAGACTCCTAGAAGGGAAGGACCTGTTCATCTACATCAAAGAGGTGATGAAGGAAGAGGACAGCCTCAGCGCAAGCTCCAGGGGTCCCACGTCCAACCCCAGGCAGCAGCCCACCCTCAGCAGGGCAGGGACGGGCACAGGCACCGTGGAGAAGGTGAGCCGAGGGACCCGGACATTCCCACTCAGCCCGAAGCATAAACACTGCAATTCCAGCTGACAGAATAAACCTTCACCCACTCAGTGTGGGGCAGACACCCTCACCCCGACCCTCACCCTACTGGGATGACAGGTAAGGGGTGGGGAGTGTAGAGTGAGGCCAGAGCTGGGGCAGGGGAGGCACCAAGGTGGGGATGCTGTGTGTGCCCACTGTGGCACATGGTCATTACCACTCCTGGCCTCCAGGGTTGGAAAATGAGGAGCAAAGGCCAGAGGGCCTGTGGGGGATAGCTCTGTTGCAGACAAGGCTCCATTCCATCCCTGCTGAGGGCCAAGGGGCTCGGGCTGTGGCACTAACCCTTTGCCGACCAGCGTGAGGCGTGGGGTTCCCAGCTTCTCCACAGCAATGACTGAATCCTCACGCCCGCGGGCTCTCAACCTGGGCCCCACTCCCATGCCAGGGCTAGACCAAGTACCCATGGACCCCCAACCTCCGTGGTCTCCCCTCCCCGTACTCCTGCCTCACGGGATGGTGCTGAGGTAGGGGGCCTGGCCTAGGGCTTGTTCCCTCAGAGCGACCTCAATACCACGAAGGCTGAGGTGTGGCCGGGATCACCTAGCAGGCTGATCAGTCTGGGCAAGCACACCTGGGAGGGGATGTGCCAGAGGGTCAGTGTCAGCCCTGAATCAGCACCATCATGTGACCTCCCACCGCATGACCTTGGCTGCTTGTCCTGCAGGGACCTGTGAGGCCTGCAGCCGCCTCTTCCCCAGACAGGCCTATGCTATCTGTCTCTGTCCCCGCCTCTCCCTCCTCTCACCCCATGTTGGTAAAATGTCACCATGGTCCTTATTAAAATAACACCAGGAAGGACTTGATCAGACAGAGGGCTTTCTTGCAATTTGGAATGGTGTGACTTTGTCATCGCCTTCACTGGGGAACATTCTGCAGGCAGGAAAAACACGAGAGGTCAGGACTCAGGGCTTCATGGGAGGGAAAATGGCTGCCTGCAGGGAGGACAGGACCTCCCAGCTGAGACCTCCATGGCCTCTTGCCCCCTCCATAGCACACCAGCTCCCAGGACCCCCAGGGACCCTTGGAGGCTGCTGTGAGCAGACAGGGCATACCATATCCCCCGTCCATACATAAGGGGAAAGTCAGCCCATAGAGCAGTTTGCTCAAGATGTCACAGCCAGACGCTGGCAGAGGGACTCCAACTCCAGACTCACCACCCAGCAACCATCATGTGCTCCCCTGAACCCCTTCTCAGAGGAGGCCCAGGCCCCAGAGGGGAATAGATGGAGGTGGAGAGGGGTTGAAGAGAGAGGACAAGGGGGAGATGGAGGGCAGGGAGAAGAAGGCAGTCTGGGGGACAGAGGAGTGGGCTGGGAGCCAAAGCGGATGAATGGGGAAGACAGTGTGACCCCAGCTGTTTGTACCGTCTGTAGGACTTTCGAACACATGGGTCCGATGTCTGCTTCAATCTGGAGGAAGAAAAAAAGAACTAAAATCTGGAAGCAATGCCTGCTGACCCACCTGGAACAAGGCTTCCCAGGGCCAAGGAAAAGGTTTGGGAAGGGCAAAGTCCCCTGACCCGAGTCATGCCGGCCCAGCCTCCCCCCTCTGCTCCGCACCCTGCCCTTTCTCTCTCCCCTCCCCTGAGACTTTCTGCTGCCTCAGGCCCCCCTCAGGGCTGGCCGTGCTCACCGAGGAGTCCCAGTGGCTGAGCTTCAGGAGGTAATCTATGACAACCCTGCCCTCAGGAAGGCTCAGGTAGTCACGCTGCCCCAGCGCCTCCAGGAACCTCAGGAGGGCCATGCGCACCTGTGGGGTCAGAGAGCATCACATGCAACACAGCAACGGACCCCAGGGACACCATGTGACCCCTTGGATTCCAAGTGAGGACACAGAGCACATCAGCAAGTTAGGGAGGACTTCAAGGAACTCAGGTCTCCCGAGTCCAAGTCGACTGTGACTCTTCAGTGGACTCTGTGGCCATGACAGAGCACAGTCACTGAACCTGACCACTTCTAATGCTCCCTGAAGTTCTCACTGACATCCCTCCCTGCCACCATCCTTCTGGAGGACTCTGAGCGCTGGGCTTGTCCACACCGTGTATCCCCACAGGTGTCTCCATAGGGGGTTATCTGAGTCCAGGAAAGGCCCCGTGTTCCCGCCTTCATGGGTCAGGCCAGTAACAAATGCTGCAAGTCCCGAGGGCCCAGCCCTCAAGCGCCCAGGCTCTTCGTGAGCCTTCTGGGACTTGGGCCCCTGTCTTTCAAGATGATGCCACTGTCCTACATTTGGTGCTCATAGCCACGGTGCCTTGTTCTCGATGCCCCAACACTCTGTCCCGCACGGTCAGAGCTGGGAGTCCCTGCTGCCTGCAACCCTGGCTGTGGAGCTTGTTCGAAGTACAGCTGCTCAGAACCCGCCCCACACATGATGCCTGAGGCTCTTCTCCCTCAGCAAACTGTGCATCTAGGCACTGAGGAGTGTCATCTGGAGCTCCATGGCTCCCCTGAGGACACCACAGTGCTGCCTAGAGCAAAGGCTCCAAAGGAGGCAGGTGGGAAACACCTTTCTGCTGCTCCACTCTTCCTAGGCTTGGAAAACTCCAATGTATCCTGAGGGCAAGTCCTTAGGCTAGGACTGGCTTGGGCAGCCCACCTCCCTTCCTCCTCCTTCACCACCCCCCTCTCCCTCTGTGAACAAGACAACAGGGTCTCACAGGCAACGGCCCTCCCAGCACAAACACGAAGCCCTTCAGCTCACTGGTCTTCGATCCTTCTGTATCACTGAGATGACCGAGTCCAGCACCTCCCTCTTCAGCCTTTCTGCCTGGGGTGCTAGAGAAAACACAGGCATGCAGCCGAAGGTCAGCTTCCTCCCCCATCGTCTGCTGCTTCAGGTGACATAAGACACATAGGTGGGAGGACTTCCAGGTACAGTCTCAGTCTTCAGAGGCCAGGTGGCATCTTCATGGTGTCTGTCTCTGCCACCCCTCTGCCTGCCAACTGCACTGAGATCAACCAGGCTAGATGGAAAAGTTCCCTGGAGTGGTCCTCTCATCAAGCTGGCATTGGAGCCTACACCTTTGCCAGCCTCCCGTGGCTGCTCACGCAAATGCCACTGTGCAGCCAAGCTGAGCTCCCGCCCTCTGTGTCTCAGCCTGTAGACCTTGGTCCAGGCTCTTCTTCACTGTGAGCTCCCTCTCCTAGCCATGGTGACAACTCTTTAACCTGCCTTTGGTCCATCCCCTCCATGAGCCCATCCCAGCCCCTGAGGGATGCCTCCCAGCATCATCATGCACCTGCTTCAGCAACTTAGTGCACGTGGCCTGGCATCGTTTCCCTGCAGGAATAGACTCACCTTGCTGCCCACCAGCGAGCTCATGGACAGCAGGGCCCGAGTCATCCTCATGTGTGTTCCTCGGTGCCCAGCACTGTGTCCCGCCCACAGCCAGTTTTTAACATAAGCAGGTGACTGCAGGTGGAGCCCATTCATCCAGGTGACAGTCATAGATAAACTACGATAACCACCTGCATAGCAAGCCCTGTTCAAAGCACACCACATACTGTCAGTTCATTTAATCCTCACTAAAATCCCTGAAAGGTAGGTAATATTTTTATCCCCATTTTTCATAAGAAGTTATAGAGGCACAGAATCAAAAAGGGGTTTGCCCAAAGCTGCACAGCTAGTAAGAGGCAAAGCCAAGATTTCAACCCACGAGTTCACTTTGAGTTTAAAAAAGTGCTTTTAACTACTAGACTTGACTGTTGCCCAGAGAAAGGAATCTCCTAGGAAACAGCAAGTCCTGGAACCCCAGGCCCCCACGCCATCCCACTCACCTCCAGGGACTACCTCCCTGAAGGACTCAAGGGCTGACAGCACTGTGGACTCCTTTTCTGATGGGATTGCCCTCTGGAGAACATGGACTGTGGCATCCATGCATAACAGGCCTATCAGGAGGGTGTGAAGACAGACTCCTGTGGGTTTGTGAGTGGCGGGGAATAAGTAGGAGGAAATCATGCTCCCAGCAACCACTGAGGCCATGGCTGGATAAATGAGGGGCCATCAGGATGGAGAAAGGAAGGAGGAAGGTAGAGAACCAGTGTCTGTCCGCATCACCGTGTGCCAGACACGGTGCCAGAGGCTTTCCCTGAGCCAGACCTTGGTGCTCCCCTGCCCCCTGCATTCCCTGCCCTAGGCCAGCACACTGTGCTGCTCACTGCTGAAGTGACATTATTTGACATTATTCTGAGCTGCAGGTCCCCACGGAAGAAAGGGAAGGCAGTCCCAGGCTATGTGAGTGGAAACCAAAGGAATGGGGAGGCCAATGCCTGTGCCCTTTCAGATCCATTTGATTTCAGGCGGAGCTCTCAGGAACTCCTTTGCATCTTGTCTAGAAGGATGGAAGCCCCAGGAGGACTCTGGACCTCCTCCAGTCTAGGAAGAGGGAAAACGGTCCTGAGTATACAAACACACTCATACACAAGTGCCTGCAGACACACACACACACACACACCCCTGGGGCTAGGGAAAGGTGTTGACTTACTCTGCAGGTTAAATGCCCTCAGGAATAACATTCGGGTCTTTTCACAAAGAGCTGGTGGCTGGCTCTCTTTGTCACTCATCTGTATGGAGACCAAGGCCTTCACACTAAAACCAGGGCCCCTGGGCATGGCTGAGGAAACTGAGGCATGAAGCCAAGAAAGACATGGTGCTTGGCTATAAGGAAAACATGAAAATGCAACCCAGGAATCCACATCCCACTTCCTATACGGAGAAAGACAGTGGCCAAAAAATCAAATACCAGGAAAGTATCAATTTTGCTAAATTTTGCAGACTGAACTCTGATCTTTTTCTTTTGCTCAAAACTCCCTCCTAAGGAGGCCAGCTGAGTCAGGATGACAAATGGTAAATCCCCACTAAGCAGCTTTTAACCAAATAAAGGGGTCATTTACTTCCCAAGCTGATTCAGGTATAGCATTAACATCACCTAAAAGATAAAAAGCCCCTCTCTTAACTCAAGCATCCTAGCAGATGCCTATCTTAAACTTGAAACATTCTCCTGTCTGGACCTCCCAGAGTGCTCACACTTTTATCTTAAATTAAGCATATCCTTTCTGGTCTTTTAGATATAGCCTAACTCTCTCAGCCAATTGCCAGCCAAAGAATCTTTAAACCCACCTATAACCTGTAAGCCCACCTTTTGGGGCCCAACCTATGTATGCCTCCCAAGTATTGATTTATGACTTTACCTGTAACCCCTTTCTCCCTGAAATGTATAAAAACCAAACTGTAACCAGCCTCAGCCAGTGCACTAGCCCAAGGCCTCTTGGCAGTGGCTGTGTGTCATGATCCTCAAATTTGGCTCAGAATAAATCTCTTTAGAACTATTTTACAGAGTTTTGCTTTTTTTCCATTGACAACACCAATGGTCCTCCTCCTACTCCATAACAGAGAAGTCTAGACATTTCCCACAGGCGGATGGAGAGGCTCGAGCTTCTGGCCTTTTCCCAGAGTTCAGGGGGACCAACAAAGGCCCTTCACCCCAGGAATCATACAGATGTGTCCAACTGTCCTCATGGGAAAGATCCCACTGCGTGTCCAGAATCCAGGCATGTCAGTGTTCCGGGGAAGCCTGAGGTGTGTAAGGCTGAGATACCCAGGTGAAAGACACCTGTGCTGTGTGGGGTGGCGACCTGGTCGGGGGAAGCCGTCCCCTCCAAACCAGGGAGAAAGGGGAGCCCAAGGTGGCTCTACTGTCGCGGCACTCACCTGCTTCAGGAGGATGCCTTCCAGCTCCTCTGCCCAGGATTGGACCTTGCGACCTCCGTGTTGGCTGCGGTACAGGGCTTTCAGGACGCCACAGAGACACTGTGTGCGTAAGGACAGGCAGGGTAAGGCTTCCCGGCCCTCCCACAGCCTCAGGGGAAATACTCTTTCCTCACATCTTCTCTTGAAGGACGGGCCAAGCCATGGTCATTGCACATGGCCCTCTTGGACCTTTGCAAGGCAGGCTCAGGGGCCAGTTCTTCCACAGCTAAATGCAGCCACAACCTGTCCTTTCACCTCACCCAGCAAGCTAGACTGATTTTCAAGTGACCCCATCATTCCACAGAAACTGCCAGGGCAATTCCACACTGCAAGTGTTGGCTGACTTAAAGAAACAGGATGACATAACCATGGCCAAAGCAAGAACCGGTTCTATTGTTCTCTGACATTAAAATTTCTGAAAACTACATCTGAAAGCCTGAAGAGCTCCCTTCTGCCTTCTGGATTCTTCTATTTTGTAGGTTATTCTTACCACTGGTGTGAGGAAACACTCTCAGATTCCACATGTGAGCACATGCCCTTTGATTGTTTTAAAAAACAGCTTTGTCGAAGGATAATTGACATATCATAAACTGCACATACTAAATGTACAATTTGATGAATTTTGACAAATGTATACACCTGTGAAACTGTCACCACAATTACAAGAATGAACATTTCCATCATCCCCAAGAGTTGGACCTTCCTATGTGTAATCCCTCCTTTCCTGTCCTACCCCAGGCCACCAGGGCTCTGTTTTCTATCAATATAGACCTGTCCCTCATATTTTACCAAACCACCGCTGTTTTCCAAAGCGGTGTTCCCATTCATTCTAATAGATGTGTACTGGAATCTCAAATATTCCCATTTTCTTAGGCCTTTTTTAATGTCTCACAGCAATGATAAGTGAACGCTAGGGCGGAACGCACAAACCTCAGGTTACTCAGATTTACAATTCTTGGAAACAGTTTTGGGGTCGCATTCCAGTTTAGATTCTTGTTCCCTGACCAGCAAACGTGTGGTGATACTAGTCCATCCCGAAGGAAAGCAAGATACAGAGGTAGATGTCTGATGTCCACCATGAAGTGACAGAAATGAAGACTGTATCTTCCGACTGCCTTTTTTTATTAAGAGAAAAAGGACTTTATTGCAAGCTGAAAGGAAGTGAAAATAGACTGTGAGGTGCAGAGCTGGCCATTGTCTGCATGGTCTCTGTTTTTCTGTCTTTAAATTCCCTAATTTCTGCCAGCCAATAAGGAGCTCATCTGCTAAAGTAATCTGTCCTAATTAGGCAATGAGTGTAATGAGTTACCTGTCAGGCAAAAAAGGGGTTTCAAGCACCAGATAAGGCACCTTAGGTAAGGAGCTAGTTTGGGCCACTGTAAACTTAAGCCATCTTTCAGTCCTCACTGGTGAGTAGGTGGCAGTCTTTACCTGTCCCTGTAGAATCCTAGCCATGCCTCATTCTTTATCCAAATTGCTGTCTGATTTAAATGGCCCTTCCAGACCTAGAGGCTAGTTTTGGAAAATCTTAGCTGCTGATGTCCATCTTCAGCTGCCCATCCTGTTTTGTGGCCCCCTCCCTCCACCACCCCTCCCCCCGGCAAATTTGCAACAGCTGCCTCTTGTGTTCCTGGGCTTCATGCCATCTATGAGACACCTATAGTGAGACCCAACCCTTTTACTAGCTGACTCACTGGGTGGAGATGGTTTGGAGAACCAAGAATGATTTTCAAAGTGGTTGTGACAGAAAATGTTGGAAAGAAAAGCTCTGGTTCACCAGTCTGGTCTTATTCCCTTGAGCAAAGTTGAGTAATTTGTTGAGTCATCCTGGGGTTTGTTTAACTTTTTACAAAAACTTTTTAAAAAGTCTACTTTTTGTATAGGTGATGTGTGCACAATTCTGAAAGGACTAAAGGTACATTGAAAAGTAAGTCTCATTGTGCCCCAGCTCTCCTCCTAGGAGGCAGCCACTGTTTTCTACCTCAAGTATCTTTTCATGGATATTCTATACATATACGTCAGATCCCACAAGTTGAAGGCTCAGTCCCACAAGACTGAACACCCTCCCCCAATCAGTTCCAAGTCTTATTCTGACGACTGGGTTCCAGTTGGGGTTCCACCACCTCTCTTTGTGTTCAACTAATTTTCTAGAGCAGCTCACAGAATTCAGGGAAACGTGTTTACCAGTTTATTACGAAGAATATTAAAAGAACACAGATGATGCATGTGGAGAGCTTTGGAGGAAGGGATGCAGAGCTTCCATGTCCTCTCTGAGAGAGCAACCCTTCAGCAACCTTCACGTGTTCAGCTATCTGGAAGCTCTCTGAACCCTGTCCTTTGGGTTTTTGTGGAGCCATCATTACATAATGTGTGACGATTGATTAAAGCACTGGTGATCAACTTAACCTTCAGCCCCTCTCCCCTCCCTGTAGGTTGAGGGTGCTGAAAATCTCAACCCTCTAATCCATGGTGGACTTTCTGGCGATCAACCCTGTCCTGAAGCTACCTAGCCATCAGTCAACTCATTAGGATACAAAAAGGTGTCACTTTGGAGATTAAGGATTTTAGGGATTGTATGCCAGGTTTTGTAGAGGGGTGTGGGGGTCTCTATGTGTTGCCCAGGTTGATCTGAAACTCCTGGCCTAAACAATCCTTCTGTCTTGGCCTCTCAAAGTGCTGGGATTGCAGGTGTGAGCTACTGCACCTGGCCATCTGCTTTTAAAGGTTTGAAATTTTTTACCATGAGGTCAATAAATAATTGCAAAATAAAATAGTAAAAACATTTAAAAGATTACTGGACATTTTAATAGTCACACGTTGATATTCAGAAACTGGCTGTGCATGGTGGCTCACACCTGTAATCCTGGCACTCTCGGAGGCTGAGGCAGGTGGACTGCTTGAGGTCAGGAGTTCCAGACCAGCCTGAGCAAGAGTGAGACCCCCTTTCTACTAAAAATAGAAAGAAATTAGCTGGGTGTGGTGGTGCATGCCTGTAGTCCCAGCTACTCAGGAGGCTGAGGCAGGAGGATCACTTGAACCCAGAAGTTTGAGGTTGCTGTGAGCTAGGCTGAAGCCATGGCACTCTAGCCTGGGCAACAGAGTGAGACTCTGTCTCAAAAAAAAGAAAAAAGTTACTAAGAAGGGTGATAATGACATGGTTCTATAGGTTATTTTTCAAGTACAGTACATCATGACATCGAAACATGGTTATATTTTTACAGCAGCCTTGTTAATCATTTTTACAAAGTCTTTGTTTCTAGAGATCTATACTGGGGTATACATATAGGTTTATATATAGGTTAAAAGGATATAATGTCTGGGATTTGCCTCAGAATAATCCAGTGGAGTGGTGGGGAGTGAGTGAGAGTATTCAAGAAACAAGATTGTCCATGAATTGGTAGTTGTTGCAGCTGGGTGATGGATCCATGGGTTTATCTTTACTTTTGAATAAGCTTGAAAGTTGCCATAATCAAAAGTTAAATAAAACGCCAGGGCTTAATCTGGGTATGTGTGACTCTAGAATGTCAACTTTTAACCGTTATACCATTGTTTCTCATAATATGGTTTCACCATACCAGGGGATTTCTGTGGCACCAAGAAAGCATTTTTTATTTTAATAGTTACGTATTCATTTTAATATTACCATCTATTTGTGGCAAGAAACCTATGGTAAGTTTTCCATTTATGCAAGTGGTATGAAACAAATTTAAGTAAAATATCAATCCGCTTAAAGAAAAATATTAAATAATAGTACCAGTAAATTGAGGTATGACAAATTGTGTGGTATGACAAGGAATTTGAAACTTTTGCTATATCACTCCATTAGCTCAAATGGAGTTCAAATGGTGAAATGAAGAAGTATTTTATAAGGTTCTACCCCCAGTATCCACATTTTAGTAGCTGACAGACTCTTTGGAAAGAAGGAATATTTTGCATAAAACCTTGTGTTGTGTGTCTATCTGTCTATCTTCAAAATCCATAACCCTTACAAGAAATTACAGAGGACATGTTTTATTGTTTCAGAATGTCGTACCTAGGCTATCCTCCTACAGGCTACCCACCTTTCCCTGGATATCCTGTAAGTATTGTCGCTTATAATATGAAAATAACTCATGTCCTCGAAACAGGTGGTGTATAGGAGTAGCCCGTTACTGATCTTGCAGATATGCTAGATCAGAGGTGCTGTGTAGAATAAGTGAACGCAGGGGTTATGGGGACTCAGAAGCACTCGCCTCATCCACACCCAGCTGTAGCGTGGCTCGGCCGTGCAGGGAGGCCATCCCCGTGTTGCTAGACACTCTGATTCTTCAGGTAAAGCCAGGAACCTGATTTGAGGCGAAATTGCCCCAATTTTGTTTTCTTTTGGTGGAGGTGCTGGGGATTGAACCTGGAGCCTCATGCACCAAATTTTTTAAAATTGGGGAGTTTTTAAAAATGTGAAGGGCTGCATGAGCCATTTATGTAAGCTAAGCGCATGGCATGAATCACTGGTTTTTAGCCTTCGTGATAGAAGGTTATTAAAATAATGAAGAAGGGCTTGACTCAGTAACAAACTACAGTGGATCAGAGGGCCCTGCATTTTGTGGTTCTGAGATTTTTAGTATTTGGAGTACACTTTAAAAATGTGCTACAGAGCTCCACCTTGTTGATAGCTGTACTACTTGGAGGACTCAACTGAGAGCTGAGGCATAGTAAGAATTAGGCATTTCAGTTTCATACTCTTAAGTATGAAGTGCTGTTATCTAATGCTGGGAGAATAGAAAGAGGCCTGTACAGGTTAATGATAATATGTATATACTCATGCAAAGTGAATAGATAGTTGTTGTGAATTTATCATAGGAGAGATGAGTGCTATGGATGTGTTCCCAAGTCCCTGTGTACTAAACTGGACTCTGGCAACCATTTCAGTCAGTGTAGTTGCTGAAACAGACAACCCCCAAACCTCAGTGGCTTATCACAATAAAAACATGTTTCTTGCTTGCTTTAGTCTCCTGGATGTTAGTGGTGCAGTAGGAGTTGGGTGGGAGGTGGCTTTGTTTCATGTAGTAGTTCAGGTTCCCAGACTCCTCCTTTGTTTGATTTTATAATACCACCCTTTGGTGCCTTAGAGTCTTCCCCTGGATGATCTACTTATAGCTGACAGATGAAGGAAGAGAGTGAGCATAGAGGATTTTTTTTTTTTTTTTTTTGAGACAGGGTCTCACTTTGTTGCCCAGGCTAGAGTGAGTGCTGTGGTGTCAGCCTAGCTCACAGCAACCTCAAACTCCTGGGCTCAAGTGACTGTCCTGCCTCAGCCTCCCGAGTAGCTGGGATTATCGGCATGTGCCACCATGCCCGGCTAATTTTTTTTTTATATATGTATATGTTAGTTGGCCAATTAATTTCTTTTTTTTTTTTTTTTTTTTTTTTTGAGACAGAGTT
>VSMD01103982.1:0-38437 GCA_008750895.1 Mirza zaza
AAATTCCTCTTCTGTCATTTTGGTTGCCTGATTTTGGTTGGTGTCCGTTTCTAGGGGGCTGGGGCTCCTCTTTGGGGGTGTGTTTTCCAATTGGTTCTTCATATTTCCTGAGTTCCTTCGCTGATTTCTTCCCATGTCGATCAGTTGTTGTTTCTTTTCTTTAGGTTTTTGTTTGGGTATTCACACGCCTTGTTTAGTGTCTGAGCTGGTAGGTGGTGTCTGTGGGTGAGATTCGACCACTCCCTCTATAATGAGTCAGTAGGTGTCGTGAAAAGGGTGTGCAGGATGCTCTCCCTGTCAGTAGGTGGCGCCTGCTTGGAGGAACAGGCTATGCTGTTGTTTTTGTGTCCTGTTATCAGCTCTTGTTCCTGAAGAGAGAACTCTAGTGCCTCAGGTGGTGGGTGGGGCCCTGGGCCTTCCAGATGTGTCCTTTTCTCCCCTTTAGTGAGGGCTGGTCTAGGAGAGAGTCTGGGCGGAGCTGATTTGGGTAAGCCCGCCCTCAGGCACCACCAATGTCAATAGCAGCAGTCAAAGTTCTGTTCTCTGCTTCCAGGCAAAGCTGACAGGGAGGGGCAGGAATGGCCCTGCTCAGTCAGAGAGTCTGCGTGTGGGGGTGGGGCTGTCCGAGACCCGCAGTCTGGAGCGGGCCTGGACTCTTTCCACCGTCCCCAACTCCGCAGCTACTCCTGGGCCTCTGTCAGCAGGCCAGACCACATGCCACCTGGCCTCCCCTGGCTGTGATGCCGGCGGGGAGGTTCCCTGCGCAGGAACACCACCTGGGCTGGGCACACGGCCTCCCTTTGGGGAGAGGGTTGCCCTCTAGGACGCTGATCTGCCCCTGAAGGCACACACACGGCAGCAGGCTGTTCACGTATATCCCTTCTGTGTCCCGGGCAATGCGAGACCTCGGTGCATGGGATGTGGTCTGCAGGTCTGACCTCTGGGTCCCAGAGTTCAAACTTTGTCCCCCCCAGGGAGACGAGTGCCTGTCCCAATTCACCCACAGGGAGTCCAAGCCGGGTCTATGTCTCTCAACCTCAGGCTCTGCCCGGTTCTCCTGGGATCACCGTGCCAGCAGCACCTGGTAGGTCTTGTGGGCAGAGAGCTCACAGTCTGAGTTCCCTTTAGTCAGCTGTTGTAGAGTCCCAAAAGGGAAGGTCCCGTTCCCTGGAGGTGCCTCCGGCTGGTGGCTATATTGTCTCTCTGTCTCTCTGGGCAGCCTCGGGTAGGATCGGGGGAGGGGAGGAGGAGGCAATATGGCGTCTGCTGCGCGGCTCGGGTCTGTGCACACGGAGGTGCCCTGAGGGAGTTGGGAGCCTGGTGCCGCGTCCGATACCGGCTTACCACTCACTGGCAGCGGTTGTCGCAGGTCCCTCTGCTTGCTGGGGAGCCCACCAGCAGTCCGGGATGCAGGGGAGGGGAAATGGCAGATCCACCTACCCTTCCCGCTGGTCTCCGGGCTGCTCCGGGGGTCCCAGCTTCCAGTTCTCCTCCGCAACCTCCTCCCGTGGAGTCTCCCATGGTCTCAGGTTCTCCTCCTGCCGACCCTCATCCGATGTAGGCTCGTCTTCTTGCTTCCTTCTTCTAATTTCTGCTAGAATCTGTCTTTTCTTCAGAGACACTCTGTCTGGTTGTGTTTCTCATCTGCCATCTTCTCGGGCTTACCACTTCTTTATGGCTTTTTTACTTACTACTTTCTCTGCCTGGAAATGCTCAATATCTACTAGGTCAGCACATAAACTGGGCTTTCTTTTAACTCTACAGCAGAGCTCATATACTCAAATATCTTCAGTGACATTTCAAAAACAATAATTCATTTATCTCATTAAATCATTCTAGTACTTATTGAGCCAGACACTGGGACTACAATGATAAAAAATAAGGTGTTTCTTGTTCTCATGGAATTTCATCAGTTTCCCACTTTCTTCTTCCCAATTTCCCACCTCTGCAACCACTCTCATTGAAATGTGGTCCTTCTGTATTATATAACTTAATACAATGATATTAGTCATTCAATGGTCACCCAAGCTGAAACATAAAGGGGTCGGTTTTTTTCCTTCCTTTTTCCCTATACTCCCAAATGCAATCACTTACCATGTCCAGTCGATTCTATCCAGTAGTATCTCAAAGATTTATCACTTCCATTAAACTTTTACTCTCAACTAAATTCTACTTTCTCTGGCCTCACCACCTCTATGATCTTAGGCTCTCATCATCTTTCACTTAAAAACTAAATCTGTGAATTTTCCTACCTTCTTTCCTACTCCCTTCTTCTCCAATCTATTTTCTACACTACAGCCAGACTGGTCTTTCTCAAATGCAAATATGACCACATCATGCCTCTGCTTACAACACTTTGATGGCTCTCTATTGCCTACAGGGAAAAATTAAAATACCTTAACATGGAATTTAGACATTAAATGATCAGACCCTTCCCTACTTATCTAGCATTTTGTTCTGTTATTAAGCCCAGATCATATGTGACCTTCTTTAGGAGCCTACACTGATCTTCTTGTGCTCCTGCAAATACTCCATTTTGACATCCAGCATAATCTTATCACACCGCATTAGAATGAGTAGCGTGTCCAGGAGACTGGCTGTCTTTTCCACTGTTGTGTCAGCTCTGGATACTTACTATTTAATTTCAAATATCTCCCCTGCTGGGATTGCCCACTTCTTTTGTTAAATTTGCTCTGCATTTCATCTGATTCTTTCCTGGGGCACCTTTTATTACAGTTAGCTCTACACTTCTGTTGCCACCATGGGCTGAGAGCTCCAAGAGGGCAAAGTCAGCTCTCTGACCTGTGTACCATTGGTCCTGTTGGTTTGCTCAGAGTAGTGGGCATTTATTCAATGTTGTTGAATAAATGAATCTTGTTTATAATCATTTGTACTTATATTAAATTTCTATCTTTTTTGATGATAATGGTTTCATAATTTACATAATGCTATTGTGATATTTGTGTCTTTAGCTTTTCTGCCAAATAATTGTTTAGACATCCCTGTATTTCTAAATTTGGTAATAAAATCATTAAAAAGGATTTAATAACTTTCTCACAGAAAGCCAAACACTTACTATTTGAAGGACTTGATTTGTTGTTTCAATATATGTTTGATTACAAATTCACTATTTTTTCTGTTACTTTTTATCAAACTCATCTTTTATGATGATTTCACTATTGATTGAACTCACCCAGCGGTTGACCTTAGTTAAGAGAAACAAATGATACTGTTTCCAAGCATTTAGATAAAAATGGTCAAAGGGAAAATGAACTAAACTGATACTTTGAATTGTTA
The DNA here is from genome assembly GCA_008750895.1 of Mirza zaza. Classification (NCBI taxonomy): domain Eukaryota; kingdom Metazoa; phylum Chordata; class Mammalia; order Primates; family Cheirogaleidae; genus Mirza; species Mirza zaza. The sequence goes on from VSMD01103982.1 coordinate 3,298, forward strand.
TTTTGAGGTTTGAGTATATTTATTTGCTTTTCACTGGAATTCTTTTGGTAAAATCAGCACAAAAATAATTGATTTTTTTTAAATTGTCTGATTTGAAGAGATGTGTTAGAGTAACATAGAAACAACCAAATGTAGCTTCTTCTGGTGGTACCCCTAGTTCCATGATGTACATCAGTACTCAATATTATTCCAACAATTCTTAGATACAAGTTATGATTCTATTTTCTTATTAAATGTGGCTGCCTTTGTAACTCAACAAATGTCTTGGGTAGGTCCCATGAGTAATAGAATCTGAGAGTGAGCTGGATCGGAAATACTGGATATGTGTGATCATTATAAAATGTACATTTTGACCTCTCAAATTATGCCAAGTAATAAGGCTGCTTTTGACACATGAAAATGATATTCTCTCTTCAATATTTAATTTATTACTAATGAGAGACTGTAATTGCTTCAAATTAAGTAGACTACATTTATCATAAGTTTTGGCATATTTCTACTTTCATTTTTAAAAGAATATCTGAAAGAAAATAGGTAGAAATACAGATGCATGAAAATGCATTGTCTGATCAAGAACCATGATCATTACCCTCTGTCAAAAGATGTCTTAAAACATTTAATGAGCTAAATTAAGCTGTAAAGACATGTTGTACTATTTTATAGAGAGTAACCTGTATTTGTTAACCCTTTGATCTCACTCTAGTACAACAGGAATCAAGGAAACAAGGGGGGAACAGAATATAATGGAAGAAAGAACTCCAATCAAGGAGACAAGACACCCAGCTTGACCATGTATTGGTTGCCTGATTTTGGTCAAATCAATCTCCCACTATTCCTGTAAAGTGAGATGGTTGGACCTTATCAGGCGTTTCTGATTGCCTGGTAGCCCATGTCTATTCCATGTCCGTAAGATTCAATTCAGTTCTGTTCATGTCAATTCAATCCTACAATCTTTAGGAGCAGCTACAACAGCATATTGTAATGTTGTAAAAGTAATATAAACATAGTATATGATTTTAAAAATGACATAGATAAGAATTTCACCCCAGGCTCTCTAATTACTATCTATACGACCCCAAGGAAGCCAAATCATATCTTTATATTTTAATCTGTAAAATGGGGACAATGACAGTACATATCTTTCATAATTGTTAAAATCAAATGAGGTAATGGATATACTGAATTATGCCATTTTTTATCTTGGGCAATGTTGATTATACAGAGATGAACTTAACACAGTGCTTACTTACTTTTAAAGTTATTATAGTGATTATATGTTAGGGAAAAAAAGGCAAGTATACATAGTCAAGAAAACAATGAATTTAGAGGCAATGCAATCTGTAAGAAACACCCCAAGGGATTACAAACCAAGTGATTTGGGATTAACAAAGACCAAGACACCAATTTACTAAGAATCAGAGAAAGACACGTGTATCCCTTTAGTGATCAGTTACTGAGCACCTACTTGGTTCTGAGATTAGGGATAAAGATATGAATAAGAAGAAACATCTGCTTTTCAGGTGTTCACAAAATCAATGAAGTGATCCTTAAATATTTTGGTTCATAGACTCCCTTTAAGAAGCTGATGAAAATAGTGACTCTATCCCCAGAATATGAATGTAATTTTGCATTTAAGTTCAGAGACTTTAATAACCTGGCGGAAGTTTATTCCTACACCTCTCATGTCCATGGACGCCACATTCAAAACTCTTAATTGGGGGCTTAATAAAAGAGGTGGAATTTTGGGTTGAATCCCGAAGAATAATTAGAATTTCAGATGGTACAGTCTTCTTGGACTTTTAGACCATCTTCTCCAATCTTCTGGCTCATACAGACCTCTTGCTTTTGCACAGTTTTGACTCTGGACAAAGTGTCTAGTTTCTTTTCTTGTCATTACCTGTGTGTTCCTTGACTCCTGGCTGCTTGCCAGGCTTCCAAATCAAGCTCTTCAATGACCTCAAGCTTCTGTGCTGTCCTAGTCTGCTGCCCTTCATCTATGCATTCATGCCCTCATATCTCGTCCCTACTTTTCATTCCTGACAATGTCTTTGTTCTACCATCTTAATTCCTAGGTTGTTTCTGTGATCCACTGCCAGCAAAAGATCCAGTGGTACAAGTGAACATGTAGGAAAGACATATTTGTGAGCAGAAGATCCAATGGCTATTTTAAACATACCAGCCTGGCCTATCAGTTCTGCGTTTGCACTGCCTTAGGTGTTGTCCTTTGATTTAATCTCTTGTATCTATATACAACTTGGTGGTTCACAGAGTAGACTAACTTCAGTAACAGATGACTCCCAAATCTCAGTTGGTTAATCCAATAAATGTTTGGTTCTTGTTCATGCTTCAGTCCAATGCAGGTAGGCAGAGAAGGGGCTCAACTCTAAGCAGTAATTCAGTTACTGACCACATTCCATACATTAGCTCTGAAGGTTGCTCTGGGAATTGATATCTAGCTGGTGAATAGGAAATAAAGAGTCAGTGGCAAGGGGAATCTGGAGGGAAGTAACATATTATACATCATATTCTACTGGCCAGAACACGACTACATGTCCCCATTAACTGCAGTGGGAAGGATTGGAAAATTAATCTAGCTGTGTGCTTGGTAGAAAAGTGAAAAGAGGTTAGTGAACACATGATATCCTCTCTCCCATACATGGCCATTATCTCATTTGATATTCCTAAGAACTCGGAGAGGTGTGTGGCAAGGAGATTAATATCCTCTGTTTATAGATGAGGGGACAGGGTAAAAGATGTGAAGTCATTTGCCCACAGCCACACAGCTGGTAAATGCCAGAATCGACTGTCAAACCAGGCTGTCTGCTCTGGTACTCAAACTGCTTTTATACAGCACTACCTGTAGATTATACTAAAATAAAATGTCTGTGCGTCAGCAGAATTACATAAAAGTATAATCTGTGGAACACTTGTATCAGAAATATTTGAAGTTGTAAGAATCCAGAGTCCCTGTTCCCAACTTGTGCTTACTCACTAATTCAGCATCTGGGGGATGGTGTAAAGAATCTGCAGATGATTCTTATATATAAGGTATAATTCGAGAACTCTCTGCCTTAAGACTTCATTTAATTTTCACTTGTATGTTTAAAAGAGAACAAATTAAAGTTCCTTATAAAAAGCATCCTTTTCACTAGTATATAATCTTGTCTGTGCTAGAAAACCTCCAAATCTGACATTGATGATAAAAGATTTCATTGTATTTTACTGTTTAAGGACAAATGAAATTTTTTTCTAAAAATAGGCAAGCAGAAGTAATGGAGAGCATGGATCCATAGCAAAATTATCATTCAGGTGGAGAAGTGCTTAATAAAACTAGCTATCTGTATTGGCAAAGTGATGAGACCCTAAAGCAAATTCTTTGGCACTTCAAGACAAATAAAAGGATACTTTCTCTGTAATTTAGAGCTTTATGTGCAATTCTGAAATAATGCCTTAAATTGAAGATAATTTTAGAATCAATTTAGGTGATAGGTTCTTTCCCCTGTCATGTTTCCCAAATATTAAATACAGATTGCATTGCACACATGGCATGAATATGGTATGGTCTATTTATGACATTAGGAGTATAAATATTTCATAACTAAGAAACAGATACAGTAATTACTTGTCCAGTTTAATAAGCTTCTGAATGTGTACCTCCAAAATGTGAGAATGCTGATAAGCCTCTTAATTATATTTTATAATATTTCATTTTAATGTAAAAATTATACATATTTCACTTTCATGTAGAAATCACTGTTAATTTAAGGAATGTTATTCAAGCTGCCTAAAAGTCTTACAAAGTGTTATTTGGATAGTCAAAATGTTTGCTTTTCCCACTTCAAGGTGGTCTTAGACATTGATTGTATTAACTCCAACTTGATGCTTAAAATATAGTTATAGAAAATATAATTTAGTGTACATTATTTATATTCTTCAGAAGAATCACACATAGAGAAATGCTAAATTATGAAATGATACTTATGACTTATGGCATTGATAATCATTGACCAGTTCTCTTGAATGGTCCCATTTTGTGCCTTTAGTAGATGTAGGTGGGTTGTTGGTACAATTAGGGCCACACTGGGGGTGAGGAGAATGCACTCATCACCATTTCTGAAGAGAGTGGATAATCATCCTGATTTTCAGAGGACTGAGGCCAGAGATTTATTTTTATTTGCAGCACAAAAGCTAAAACCCCAGTTTTCTGCCTGACTCTGTCTCTTATAAATGAGGCCTTAGTGTTTTCACCTGGGCTTTAATCATCAGGCTGATGATTTAGAAGGGGTTTGGGATGGCCTTCATTATTTCAGAGCCAGTTTGAGGCTATCAGGTCTGCATGCCCAGCTCCACTCTTGCAAAGCCTGAATACAAACATGGATATTTCAGTACTTTATAGATGAGATCCATTCAGTTCTAGTTTATTTCAATCTTACATGAAGTTGGAGAGGGTACTATTTGGGAACTGTACTATCGTATAATGTAATGATCAATACCAAACATAAAATTAGACAGGCTTGGATTCAAATCATGATTCTGTCACTTAACAAGGTAACTTTGGGCAATTTACTTAATTTTTCTGAGCTTCATTTTTTCCCATATAAATGATACAATCATAATATCTATCTCATGATGCTATTTCTGGTATTAAAGGATCTATCTATCTTATCACTTAAGGAATCAGTCCATCTATCCATACACAAATATAACATATATACATACATAGTGCTTAACATAGTATTTGGCATACCATAAGTACTTAAAAATGGCCTCATATTACATAAGTCAAAGTGTAAAGTGAGACAAGAAAAGGGTCTAGAAAAGTAAGCTGAAGAATACCTAACCTAACTATGAATCTCAGGCTGTCACTCACTAGCTTTGTGACCTATGAAAAACAATTAAATTCTTTGAGCTTCTTTCCCCCATCTGTAAAATGGGGCTAAGAACAGGATCAATTGTGTAGATAAATGAAATATTTATGGAGTGCACTTAGAACAGCACACCTGACAAATAATTATGACTTGTTAGATGTTAGTACATAGCCAAGAGAATATGATTTAGTAGGAAGAAATGGGCAATTGTGTCAAATGCTGCCAAGAGGCCCTTCTGGATGTGGACTGTGAAGTATCCATTAGGTTTAGCATCAGGATAATGTTGATGACTTTGGAGGAAACATTTCGAGTGAAGGGGCAGGTATAGGAGGCTGAATGAATGAATCATAAATAAGGAAGTGCAAACAATAAGTATAGCAACAACAACAACTCTACTACTGCTACCGCCACCGTGTATGAGGTCTTACTATGACAAGGCTCCCTTAAGCATTCCTTAGGAATGATCTCATTCACACTATTGCTATCTCCATCTTACAGATACTAAAACCAAGGCTCAGGAGACTTAATGTCAGCAACGTTACAGTTAGTTAGCAGGCGACATAACTGGAACACGAACAAATTTTTTTTTCTCACAAACCCATGCTAGCATAGTGAAGAGATAGAAAGCTTTGAAACATTTATTTAACAGCTTCTACAGATTAGGAGATACTGTGCACTTTAGTTTTCTTAGTGCCAGTCCTATGAAGGGAAAACACATAATAAAGCAACCTTCCTACTCAAATAGCTTTATTTTAAGTATTCGGTTTTGAACCCAGGACTCTACACATTTGCTGGGGTAACTGAAACTTTTCAGGTTCCCACTAACAATGTGACCCTATGACAGTGCTGCTTCAGCTGTGGTGCCCCAAACTGATATTCTTGAAACAATACCAAATGTTAGTTGGAATCACAGATAACACTTTGCAAAAGAAAACTCAGTGAAGATTTTGCAGAAACAAGGCATGGGGGCAGGAAACAGCTGTGTTTAGCTATATATTTTGTGATACACTCTTGCTTCCTTAATGTGGATAGATCTTTCTTTTTGAACTACCTCGTGCAGCTTCTCTCAAGTTGGTTCATAGACACCTTCTCCACTGGGTGCCCACCTACAGCCCAGCTAGTCACAAAGGTCTGCAAGGCTGCTATAATGACTAGCAGGAAGTCCTTGGGATGCTGCAGAAACAAGAGCAGGATAGCTTTCTTGGACTTGGCACAGACACCATTCCACTTCAGCCACCCACTATTATACCACACCCTAGATCTCATCATCGCCCATAACTGCCAACTTGAGATAACAAATTCAAACCCCCCTCCCTGGTCTACGTGGGAAAGTAGTGAGAGAGAAGCTGAGGCTGAAATCACCATGTCCACAGTTGTGCCACTTCTTAGCTGTTTGACCTTGTACACGTGATTTAACCATTCAGTGTCTTAGCTACCTCATGTATAAAATATGGAAAAGGATGATATATACCTGTTGGGGTTATTTTGAGTTGATTGTTTAAAATAATGGCTGGAGTATAGTGATTGGTAGCTCTTGCAACTATTTTTCTTCTCTCTTTCCTGTAACATCTGCTTTTTAAAACCCATTTGCTATCTCCCAAATTAAGACTTTTTTTTCATTTTCTCCAAAACCATCAGTTTTCTTCGGTTTTCACCCCCTCTCCAATTTTAATCTAGGTACTAGATCTATCTTCTCAGTTAGTCATTGGTTAAAACCGTCATCTCTTTTGATCCTTTAGTGTCCTGTGTATTATATGGCAGACTCATAACCCTGGATCAATCCAGCTGTCCACAATTTTTTGCTCTACACCCTCCTTTCCTCAATGAGAATTGAAGATGCACTGTTCCTTCAGTCTGAGGCAGATCCTGTTTCTTATCCGTCTTCAGAGAATTTAATTCATAAATGATCCTATCTTCTGTATCATTAATCTTATCTACCAATTTCCTTGTTTCTTCTCATCAGCATTTAAGCATGCTCTTCTCTACTGCTAGAAAACTAAATGCATGCAAACCGAAGAAACAAATACCTTCACACCACCTTGTGTCTCCTTCTTGCTACCAACCTAGGATAGCAGTGCTTCTAGATTTCAGATTTCTAGACTTCTAGAATCTATAAAAAACAATTTACACAATGTTTTTTTTTTTTCTTTTTCACATTCCCATTAGCTTTAGCTCCTCAGCAAACTGTAGTGTGCATTTTGCCTCTCCTTTTCCACTGACACTGTCCTTGCAAAGTCATCGGTGCCACATCGTAACAGTAATCAAGGGTAGAAAGATATGGAGAAATGTTTTATCTCCCCTACAAGATACAGTAAAATACCTGGCAAGAAATGGGAATTTAGCGAATGCTTCTTATAAGAAGGAAAGAAGATGCACAAAGAATCAGGCTCACTGTAAAAAAAGAGTTACTTGTAACATTTCCATTTTGAATCCAAGCTGGCACAAATTCATATGAAATTCAGTAAGAAAAATCTTTCCTTGGAAAGGACAAGAAGACTGGAGCTGATATGGATTAGGTAGCAACGAATGGTGGCAATTGGTTTTGAAATTTTATTTTCATTAAATATTCATGAGTAAATTGCTAACTAAGTTAGAAACAAAAGTATAGAGAGTGACTTATTATCAAGTTTCACACAGTAAGGAACCAGTCCTGGAAAGTTTGTGAACCACAGCTGAAGAAACACTCCTTGAGAGCTTATGTAGGGAATGTTCCATCCCCTTCCCTGAGCAACTCCTCACTGTCTTCTGTCTCTTGTTTCCATCCCACATTTGTTTTCCTCCTGTTCATTCACTGATATTCATGGATATTCAGTTAACGGTGTAGATACCCAGGACCACGTCTGTTGTGTAGGCACCTCCCCAGCTCCTAGGGATCCTGTTTTTGGCAGCTCACAGCTGTCTCCACTTACTGGAAATTGCCTTTGGCCTCAGAGACATGCTTTGTCCTGGGTGACTTCTCTCTCAGGGGCTGGGTGACAGGCTACATCTGAGATATGAATACAAAGGCCGGGCAGCTTTGCTTCAATTTGGGACAACTCTGAAAGGCCATCCCAGACTTGGATCCTCTAGGGAATCAGACAACCTGACATCAGATCAGCATCTTTCACTGCTCAACCACACCTTCCTCACTCCTCACAGGCCTGTCTCATCAATGGCATAATGCACCCAGCAATTAAAGGAACCTTTTTTATCAGACTATTGCAATAGGGAGACTGTGCATTAATAAGGAACTTCTCAAAGAAAAGGAAAAGGGCTGGTGTTTTATGGAGATAGAAGATAAGGGAGTCATCTACATCATCTGGGAGTCCTAGAAGGGTCAAGAGGAAGGAAGGATGGAGATAGGTCTTGTCTGGGAATATGTAAACCTGCGAGGGTGGGATGGTCCTTTATGATTAGCCATTTCCAGAACATAAAGGGTGGGGATGATGATAGTGGTGATGGTGGTAGTGGAGGTAAACTTCCTAACTGCCACTGCCCTCTGGAACTCATGGCTCAGGTAAGGTCCAACACTGTCACTGTCAAGAGCTTTCTCTAGTCAGCCTCCTGCACACAACTCTCCATTTCACAGTCTGTTTCCAGGGAACCCACTCTAAGACTATCTGCCATCTGGGTCTATGGACTGGGTATAAGCTTCTCTGGTTAGAAGCCTGGGAACCAGAAATCTATAAAACTATAGTTTTATGAGATAATCAGTGAGATTCTGGACAAAGGTTGAGATTCCAGCCCAAAGCCTTCAAAACTCTTTGGGTGCAATGAGACTATCTGAAAACTAAAGCTACTTCAGGGCTAAGTTGAAACTGGGAATTGGAGTCCTTCTCCCAGAAATGGCCTAGCACTCTTAAGATGGGAACTTGGGAAAGCATCTAACTGTATTGTCCTTGGACTTTGGTCCTTGTTGTGGATCTTGGGCCTTGCAAGATAGGCAGTCATGATACCCACTGGCTTGAAGAACAGCAACCTGGGGGAGATGTCACAGGGAAGAAGAGAGTGGACCCTGCATGGTATCTGCAACTGAAAGTCTCACAGGTAACACTTGAAAAGCGTCAACATATGAAGGAGACATTTTGGAAATTGTGGCCTAATTGCCAGCCATCAGGCTAGTGGAAGTTTGAGCTGCCATGCTTTGTTCATGAAAAGTAAACTTGACTTTTCAGTCTGGGGAGGTCTGGGGTATCTGTATTATATTAATGTATCTTTAAATTGGAATCATTAAAATAAGCAAATTTTTTGGCAACTATGGTAATTCTTAAATGAGATCAAAGATCAGAAAGCTGTTGTAAACTATACAGTACCTTATTAATATAATATTTTAAAACTGTTCCTATAAAAACTACTGGAAGGCCTCCTTTGGGTTTTGGAGTCTGGCAAATTTGTGTGACTGTAGGCTAGGTTCTAACCAGTGAGAGAAAGCCAGAGAGAAGAAAGTGATTTGTAGGGATATCAGTCCCCCACAAATGATGTCTCAATAGCCCTGTGCTCCACAATCAAGCCGAAAGGAATACATACCTAAGCATTAATAAAGACAAATTGCTTGGCATACAAATGAATCTATAAGACAGGGACCCTAATCCTAAGTAACTTCCACAAACAATGTAAAGAAAAGGCACAAATATATACCTCAAAAAATCAAAACACAAGCAAACAACAACAACAACAAAACTGAGTAAAAGCAATAGACTTCCAGACAAATTTAACTTCAAAATAGGTAAATCCTTTAGTCAAATTCTACTATCAGCTTGCTCACTTTTGTGCTTCTTCTCCACCATATCACCGTAAAAACACACACTTGCACAGGAGAGTGAAAATGTAAATCCTCCTATATAGAGATATGGTCTCCTTAACTAATCTTATATAATTTTTCTGAGCCTCAATTTCCTTATTTGTAAGATGGATGAAATAATAAACATTTAATAAGACATTGCACATACGGTGCTTAACAGTGTCTGGCCTCTTGTCAGCATGCATGTCCGTAGAAAAATACAGTATTGGAATGAAATTTTATGGGTTTTATAAATTACCTAGTAATTTATGTCATATAATTAAACATTTATTGCAGTTTTATATACACTTAAGGGTAGAGTGAAAGAGAGGAAAATGTTTCCTTGTGCTTGTCTTTCTCCACCACTCCTCTCCCCATCTAAATCTTGGATCACTTGATTGTAAGGAACAAGAAAGAGAAATTATTCCAAAGAACTCATGAGAAAGGGGGATTCATTAATATGGAAATGTCTTGGGACACAATTTAGGATGTACATAGTTTATCTGGATTAATTTCTTTAACCCTCTAAAATAATTAGTAAATATTCCCATTTTACAGGTAAGTAAACTGAGACCCATAAAGGTAGCATAACTTACCCTTTAAAAATAATAATTTCCCTATTGTTGAACACTTCAATTGTTTCCATATGTTTGTTATTATTTTAAAAACTTCAGGTTATATTTCTGTTCATATTGATTTTTTTTCCTTTGAAATGATTTTTGTGAGAATTCGTTCTTAGGATTTACATTATTTAGACAAATGCTGTGAGATTTTCAGTGACTCAATATATATTCTCGTTTTTATTTCATAATGTGTTCGAATTAACTAAGAAATATCCAATTGTTTTGCAAAAGTAAAGAAGCCTTTGGCAGGACTTACTAATTATTTAACACTGGATTGTATATTGGATGATGAATGTTGGAATTGAATGGTCTGTGGGCTTTTTGTCTTGTGTATTCATTTACTCTTCCTCATAATATTGAAAACTTCCCGGATGCAGGTTTTGTCCTTGTGTGGTCCAGATGGTCAGCCCCTAAGTCAGGCATCTCTGATATCTATAGTTAGAGATCTACACTTTCATTGTGAAAGATACTCTTCTGATGTCATCCCACAGGCAATTTTAGGAAAGGAATTTGGCTGAAAAAATTTGAATTCTCCACTTGCTTTCCCAGCTGTTTTGAGTAATTATAAGGTAAAATGAGAAGTGAGAGGATGAATTCTGTTTCAATCTTCTACATGAGGTTATCCAAATTCCCCAGCACCATTAATTGAATAGGAATTCTTTTTTTTTTTTTTATCACAGCATATTATGAGGGTACAAATGTTAAGGTTATGTATATTGCCCTTGTCCCCCCTCCCCCTTGAGTCAGAGCCTCAAGCGTGACCATCCCCCAAACAGTGCACATCACACTCATTATGTATGTATATACCCATCCCCTCCTACCCCCTCCCATCTGCCTAACACCCGATAAATGCTATTCCTATCACCTCTCACAAAAATCAACTCATGATGGATAACAGATTTAAACCTAAGACATAAAAAAATTCTAGAATAAAATGTTGGCAAAACTCTTATAGACATCAGCCTAGGTGAAGAATTTATGAATAAGATCCCAAAGGCAGTCACAGCAATAACAAAAATGAATAAATAGGACCTGATCAAATTAAAAAGCTTCTTCACAGCCAAGGAAACTATCATTAGAGTAAACAGACAACCTACAGAACGGGAGAAAATATTTGCATGATATATAACCAATAAAGGGCTATAACTAGAATCTATAGAGAACTTAGGAAAAATAACAAGAAAAAAAATCCTATTAAAAAGTGGGCAAAAGACATGATCAGAAACTTTTCAAAAGAAGACAGACGAATGGCCAGCAAAGACATGAAAAATTGCTCAACATCTCTAATCATCAGAGAAATGCAATCAAATCCACAATGAGATACCACTTAACTCCAATGAGAATGGCTTTTATCAAAAAGTCCCAAAACAACAAATGTTAGTGTGGACGCAGAGAGATAGGAACACTCATATATTGCTGGTGGTAATGTAAAATGATACAGCCACTTATGAAAACACTTTGGGACATTGTGTATAAAATTAAACATTTACTCACCCAAATTCCAGAAATATTTCTCTTGTTTTTTATTCAAAATAAAGGAAAACTTATTTACACACACACACATACACACACAAAAGATAGAATGATTGTGTGTAATTAGGTGCTTTTTTTCTCTTTGTAATAAAAGTTCAGTAGGAAGAAGAGTGCAATAAGAAGAGAGAAATGATAGCAGTAATGACAATGATAAAGTTGGCAAATTCTGGACTGGAAGTGAGAGATAATTATATTTCTTTCATTTCTCTAGCTTAACTTCATCCTGGGATCAGAATATATACGTTTAATGGGTTAGTTGACACATATGAGAAGCATGTATTGAGAATATACTAGTTTGTAATTCATTCAACAAATATTTATTGAATACCTCTATTGTGCAAAAAGAGAGAGCGAGAGCAAGAGCAAGAGCGAGGTGGACTGCTGTAACACACAAAGGATGTCCAGAATAAGAAATGAGAATGGGGAAATAATAATTAAGTGCTTGTATAACATCAGTCACTTTCAGGATGATAAAATTAAGGAGAGATTAGATGACATGAATAAGATCACACTCCTAAAATGTATTAAAGCTGGCATGTTATATGAAACCTATCTGATTCTTCTTTTCCCCTTAAAAGACAGTACTTCCTAGTGTCATGGCAAAAATGTATAATTAAAGGGCTATGGGAGTTTAGAGGAGAAATTCATTAATTCTTTCTCAGGGGTCAGAGAAGGTCACTGATGGTTGAGTAGGCTTTTTTAAAAATAATTTTTATTACTTCATATTTGGGGGTACAAATATTGTTAGGGTTACATATCTTACCCCTAACCCCCTCCCCCTGAGTAGGCTTTGATTGGCAAGGAGTAACACGTAGGTGAGGAGGTGAAAAAGTTGATTGTGGCTGAAAAAGCAATATGAATAAACCAATGAGGTATTACTAATATGTCTGAGGTTTCCAAAGCAAGGGGGTCCCTTGTAGGTGGCCCTTGTAGGTGGCCCACAGGTTGGGTGGGGTGTAGTGGGGTGGTGACAGCCCTGGAAACAGAGTTCGGAGCTCCAATGTAGAGGGTCTTGGATTGCCATGCCAGAAATTTCAGATTTAATTTTATCTATAGTACCAGAGTATTGCAAGGAAAAATGTGAGTTATAAGAGCCTGAAACCAGGCTGTGGCAATGAAAGTTAAAACGGCACACACGATTCTCAAGATAGTTTCATGGTAGAACTGGCTGACTTTCATGACTAGTTGGATACAGTGCTGAGGGAGAGGAAGGGGTCAAAGTGATGCTGAGGGTCTAGTTGTGGTGAAGAGAGTCACCAAATTCAGCCTCATCCAGTTTCTCCCCCATTTATTGGGTACCTCTGTGCCATGGCCACAAAAGATGGAGAGGCTGGTTTGCTTTTGCAAAGACATCCCTAGTGCTGGAAGGCTCAAGGTAGTTGTTTGAGTGTTGGATTTCCTGTAACCAATATAATTCTACAGTTTAATATAGCACCCAGACTTTTTGACCTAAGACAAAAGGAGTTTCTTATTTTTCACGCTCAATGAAATCAATAAGTATTTCAACAGATATTTAAAATTGCCAATCACTAATGCGCCCCAACATTCTTTCTCACTTTCTCTGACTTCTCCATAATCTGAAGGAATGATTGATTCCAATTCAAAAACTTAGGCCGACTGCACCTGCCTTTTTAATATGTTTCCTTTGAACATATACAAAGATAGGTTGTTAGAGTTTTCAATCTCTCAAAACCATAAAGCAAATACCTTGGGCTGAAGAGAAGATGGGGAGGAAGTGAGGCTATGGCCATGGAGTGGAAATTTGCAGAGCATTTGCACATGGCCCTGGTAACTATGGAAACAGTTGCCTTTGTCTGTACTGCCTGTATATGTTTAGAGTAAGCCCTTGTGTATTAGCTATCTCAAATGAAGCCTTCTATGAAACTAGTAATAATCAGAGGGAAACTATCTTAACACATTAGAAATCTGTAATGAGAGGGGGCTTACATTTTGGTCTTTGCAGGATGCTAAGTGAAGTAAGTGGCGATCATCTGGTTATCATTTCTAAATTCAGTGAGCTAGAAAAGGTGAGAATTTATCCCACACATGGTCATGGATAACACATTTTTAACATTTATTGGCTGCTTACTGTATATTGGGCATCACGATGCACATTTTTGTTTCATCTTATTCATCCTCAGAACAAGCCGGTATGGTGGTATGTTTATTCTCCTCTCCATTTTACTGCTGAGGAACTGGGACTAAAGAGATGAAGTGACTTGCCTGAGGTCAGCCTGACTTTTTCTACTCTTGCTATATTTGGCTGTGGCTTCCTGTGACCTGATTTGTTGGGCAGCAATTGTAGTCTTCACTAACTCTGAATTCATTGTGTCTCTTTGTTACTGATAAATGAGTAACTCTGTGAGTCAAGTAATCCATAAAGTCAGGGATTAGTCTGTAATAGTATGCATTTGTAGAATAAACTTAAGTTCCAGAACTTCTTTGGTTTTGTGCTTGCAGGTGTGTATGAATAAGGCTATGTCAATGGTCTTTATTTCTCATCACATAAACTGCAGAGTATTTGAGAACTGGACTCTCATCCATGGAGGATGCCATCACTCTGTTGTTGTTGTTGTTATGTTTATAGGCAATATAGATAGGTTTGGATGGTGCAATGGGGTGACCTGTGTCTCTTAAAATTCATATGTTGAATTCCTACCTCCCAGTACCTCAGAATGTGTCTTTATTTGGAAACAGCATCTTTACAGATCTCCTTTAATGTTAAAAGGAGATCCAATATGACTGGTGTCCTTAGGAAAACAGGAAATTTGTACAGACAGAAATGCATGGAAGAAAGATGATGTGAAGACATATAGTGGGAGGACAGCCATCTCCAAGCTAAGGAGAGAGGCCTGAAACAGAACCTTCTCTCTCAGCCAATTTATACTCTTGGGTGCACCTGTAAAAAACATGGTAAAGGGATGAGGTGGGAGTGGTTGTTGTTTCTATTATTATTATTATTATTATTATTTTGAGGAAGTGGTAGGAAGGAAGTTTGAGGGGTGGTTTCTGGAGATGGTGACACCTCAGCTGCAGATTTCGGGATATACAGAAGATTACCTGGTAATTGGGGATAGGATGTGGGAGAATGGTATAGGAGTATCCAGGTAGAGGAGACAACTTGCATAATGTGAGGAGTGGGGAAGCAAGAGGATTACATGCCCATGGGGCTCATTGCTCTTACCTTTAGCCAGACATTGCACATTCCTGGCCCTGAATCGACCCTCCTGAGCATCCTCTCTCCCTCTCATGACTCTATTAATCACAACTCAAGGTGCAGTTCCTAGCCCAGTGATATTCTCTTTTTACTACTTTTGAGGACTGTTCAAAAAAGAAACATCATCCTTACAAGGACTCTCATTTATAAATCTATAGCTGTGACATGCCCTCTCCTCTTCAACATCAAGTCTTATCTACAGAATTTACATTTTCTTCAGCTGAGATTCAAAATATCAGAACTATACCTTTCACCTTTCCTTCAAAATTGTTGCCCAGATTCTGTATTTTTTGTATTCCCACCATCAATCAGTGACCTGGTCCTAAAACCTGGAGTCATTTCTGACTCCTTCTGCTACCCAACACCTTGTTAGGAATCAGGGCCAGATTGACAAAGTTATTCTTTACATCCCCATTTGTGTCTTTTTCTTGAAATTCTGAGCAACCTTTGTCTGTCTCCACTCAGTCAATGTCTCTCTCCTATTTTACAAGCCTTGACCTGTAAAGTCCTTTCACACGGGGGATATTGTTAGGCTAGACTGAGGGCTTACATTCTTAGAAAAAAGGCAGGTCATATCCTGCTACATCTTGGTGAATCTGGAGCTACAATTCCCTCCTTAAGCTGTCTACTCTATCCTTTCTAATTATAAGAATATCATCTTTCCTGGGTAAAACAATAGAAAATTAGTAGTTGGAACTTTTCCTAATAATCCATAAATATGACAGCTTTTGTCCTCATTCTCTATTCCTACAGAAATGTTTGCAATCATTGATACTGTGTCCATCCTCTTCTTGATATGATCTCATCCTTGTTTATATGACCTCCTTCTCTTTTGATTTCTTTTTTTCTCCAAAGTATTACTATCTTTATTATGCCATAAGGTAGTATTTTATACATTAACTCAGCTTACAGTAGAAACATTTTATGTACAAGTATAGAGTAATTGCTGCACAGATAGCTCCAACTTAAAAAATGGGTTGTAATTTTAAACTCCATTGGGTTGTATGATATATAAATTAGCAAATATTTTCTATGTAGAAAATAGTAAAAATGATAACATTTCCCAAGTCCATTTAAGCCAAATAGTAGTGGAATATATTATACATTTATAAATACGATTTGAATTCTGGGATCCAGGATAAACATTAGTTTTGTTTATTGAAACAGTTATGCTTTTCTTAAAATTAAGTTATGTGAAGTGAAATTCCCATTAATCTTCCCTATTACTCTTGATTCATGCCTGATTATTTTTCTTTAGGCTAACCCATAATCCATATCAAGGTTTTAGCTATTCCTTCCAAAAGACAGGTACCATATCATTTAAACAGCTTGATAAGGTACCCATTCCTACCCAAATCATGAAATGTTCTGGTTGTTATTAAAGCATACTTGTAATTTGGGCAAAACCAGAATCTAATAAATTATAACCCACAAGATATTAATATATGTGGACTATCACCAAACATCTTCCCCTAATTCCCTGTGACTTGATGAGAAACCATGAGGAGCCAGGAGTAGACTGATAAAACTGACAAGTGAATCAAGGAATAAAAGCCAACAGAATTCTGAGAACCAAGAGCAAGAAACATCTAGTCAGGATTCAAGGATAGAATAGAAATAGAAATCCTTTTCCAATAGAAAAAGGATGCTGCCACGAGGATCAGGAGTTGAGTTGGCTGTGAGATCCCCTACTGCAAGGTGACCAAGAAAACAGCAGTTAGAGGAAACACGGGTTCCTGGCTTCTGTTCATGCCTCTGCTTCCCAGCACCAAAAAAGAAAACAAAAAGAAAGAAGAAAACAGCAGTTGGACAAAAAGACTGGGTTAAGTGAGAGAAACCATGCCCTAGAAAGATTTTAGTTGTTCAAACTGAACGAAAACAAGACAGACCATGTAGTTTTGATTTTCCTATCATAGTTTGTTCCAGGATTCCCAGTACAGAAGCTCTAGGAATTAAGGCAAGAAGATAATGCGGCTTTCAAGCTCCTGTGCTATGTAGAACGTTTACCAGATAAATAACATTTGAGAAATCACGCAGAGTATCATCTGGCCAGGGGCTACATTAATTTCTTCAGTTCCCTCATATCAATAACTTATAATAACCATATAGTTTGTCTTAAAAGGAAGTCTCTAGGCAGCTAAAATCCTTGTAATAGAGAAGCTGTATAACAGAAAAGCCACCTATATGGTGGCTTTAGGAACAAAGCCATTGGAGAAACTAAATTGAAGAATTCTACCTAAAAACTAAATCTTACTCACTACAATTTAACCTCTAGAGACATTAATGATCCATTAAGTTTTCACCATTAAAAGAATGTAGAATCATGCATCTTCACTTGTTCTTCTCTTTGCTCTCCACAGTTATAAATTTGTTTCCCTCTTGCACGTGAAGAATATTTCCAGTGGGTTTTTGTGGCATACTTTTCAGCAATGATCATCTGTGAACCCTCCTCCCTTAATTCCTTCTTGGTAAATAAAGTTAATCTTCCAATAGGAAGAAGTGGAGTACATTGTCATTTAAGTACCATTTGTCTAGCCTTCTTACTTACAAAGAAAGCTATGGAGCTATCTTATACATTTGGAATTCCTTAAAGATAGTGGCTTTCTATTAAAATGTACTTCTATGTATACTATCTGCGAAGAATTCATGGAAACATGAATCACCTTATAAGAAGCTAAAAATGTACCAAAATGCACGTAACTATGGTTGATCTATATCAAATGCACTACATCCTCCAAATCTAGAGCGTACAGTGGCATAAACTATATTACAACCCAGATAAATCTGAAATCCTGTTTCAAATCACTGCTCAGTATTAAGTCTCAGAACACATGTTATAGTACCACATCCACATGAGTAATTTGTCTGGGAGGTGGCCGAGGCATGCCAATTACAGAACTTTGACTTCCAAAGGCTCAAAGTGGTCCTCCAGAAACTGTTACATTCCATTAAGTACTTAAGGAAGGACACTATTAAGAGACACTTTTAAGTACAAAAACAGGTCAACTTACAAAGTGTAGTCAGATACATGCTTGATTTTTATTTTGTAACCTATAGACAATGCATTTGAATAAAACTGAAATGAATTTCCAACACCTTTACAAAAGACAACCTGATAATGAAGTAGAAATAAAGTTAAAAATGATAATGATCAGATGAAATAATTTAGATGAAGCTTGTCTGTCCGAAAGAGATGGGACTGGGCAAGTGGTCAAAAGGAAACATGGTATGCTTGTAACTTTGTATGAAAAATAATGTTCAGTTCTATGTTGCCAAACTTAATTTTCTTTTTGCTATAAAAATCCTCTACTTCTAATTATTTACCAAATGCTTTACTAAAACCCCACTTCTGGCCTTTGTTTTGGGATCTGTTACTTTTGTTGCCACCTCCTGACCACTGTCCCCTGAAGCCTCGATTGTCATCCTGCTGTCCCCTGAAGCTTCTGCTTCCTTCCCACTGTCCCCTGAAGCCTTGATTACCTTCTCGATGACCCCTGAAGGCTCGATATCCTTTCCGTGGTCCTTCCAGCTCTGGTTGCTCCGTGGCCACAGAGAGCTCCCAGCGTCGTGAATCATGCCATTTCTCTTGTATTTCTGTTACTGATGCAGTAGGCATATCAAAGCAAACACCCAGCTTTCCTTTGAGAAAGATCATTCTCTTCACTTTGGAATCAACATCCTCGTCCAGTTGCTCTTTAAGTTCTTTCCAAGGATAACTAATGTTTGGCATTTCAATTGAGCACCATAAGATCATGATCACAAAACCCACATCTGAGTTGATCAAGGAGTGCTGGTCTATTGACGTGGCACCTGAAATATGAGCCAACGCTGCCGCCAGGGCTTCCACAACTCCCTTCTCCTCTATCAGCTTCTGGAACGACTCATTGAAGTGACCATTGGCAGTGGGAGGCACAGAATCCAAAAGTCTGATGGCATCTTTGCTGGAAGCTTTTATTATTTCTGTTGCAGAAGGGACACCTATTTGTTTAAACTTAATTCCCACTTTTTGTTCCACTTGTACTAATTGATATTCTTCCTTGTGCTGATAAAAGCAGATGCAAACCCCTGTCCTTCCAGCTCTACCTGTCCACCCAGAACGATAAATGTAGGACTCTACATCCTTTGGTGGACAGCTTTGTACAACCAAATCAACCTCAGGGATGTCTAAGCCACGCACAACAACATTGGTTGCCACCAAAAACTCCAAAAGCACCATTTCTGAAACCTTTCAGGGTGATTTGCCTTTGCTTCTGTGGAATGTCTCCATGTAACGAATGACTGTGCATCCTGTGTTATAGCCAAATTCTGTGACAGCTCCCAGGCTTCCTTCTTGGTTTCACAGAAGACAATAGTGCATCCTTGATGACCACTATACACTCAGATCACATCCCCAATCACTGCTGCCCACTGACTCCAGTGGCACTTGATAGCCAGAGCTCCACAGTTATTGCCATTTTCTGTGTCTTTTTACCAATCAGGTCCACCTGTTCATATGTAGATTTCATGTATTTCTTAGCAACATTAAATACCCACTGAGGGCAAGTTGTAGAAAAAAAACAATGTTTGGGGATTGTCTTCAGAATATTTTTTATATGCAACACTTAAAATCTCTTCCACTTGTTCAGCAAAACCCATATCCAACATCTGATCAACTTCATCCAAGACAACACGCTTAAGTTTAGTGAGATCTAGCTTGCCGTTCTGTATGTGGTCTCTGATACAACTTGGTGTTCCAACCAGGATATCAATCCCATTCCGCATGTGTTCAATTTGATCTACATAGAGTGTTCCACTATAAAAACAGGTCACTGCCACTGCCAACTTTTTTGTGATGTCACTAAAGTCTTTGCTTACTTGATTTGCCAACTCTCTTATAGATGCAAGAACTAGTACCTCAGGGGAACACCTCTTTTCCTGTCTCGCAGTTCTCCCTGAAGTTTCTCAATCAAAGGGATGGCAAAGGAGAATGTCTTCCCAGTTCCTGTCCACGTCTGTGCAACTAAATCCTTCCCATTGTAGACATGATAGAAAGTCTTTGCTTGTATGGGAAACAGGAAGGTCACTCTTGGCCTTTGAGAAGCTTAATAGTCTCTTCAGATATGGGAAAAGTAGAGAAAGCTCCTTCTTTTTGTTCTACAGGTGTTTCCTGCTCTATCTCACTGTTACTTTTTTCACTGGTGGTTTCAATGGAGTTAGAGTCAGGTTCAGAATGAGAGAATCCATTCTTCAGTTCTGGGCTCTTCTGTCATATTTCTCCATTTACTTCCTTTTCTTTCTTTATCCTCTTGGGCTTAGAAACACCTATTTCTTCTTCAGAAGTCTCCTCACTGATTATATTTTTGGTTTTAGGAGAAATAACTTTATTTTCCAAGAGTTCCTTTTTCTTTTTCACACTTTTGGTTTTAGGAGAAACAGTGTCATCTTGAGTTGGCTCCTCTTTCTTTTTTGCCTTTTTGGATTTAGGAGAGTTCATGTCAACCTCAGAAGGACCTGATTTCTTTTTAACTTGTTTAGCTTTGGGGGTAATAATTTCTTCCTTTTCTGCTGCCTTTTCAGCCTTACTCGATTTTGGCTTCTCTCTTCTATCATTCTTCTCAGCTTGCTTTCGTGGCATCTCTACTTTTTTCACTGTTGTGTCTAATTGCAAAGTGGCATCACTACGGAGTTTTCCCCGGCATTATTCAGCACAAGGTGCTTAGGCCCACTGTCTCATCAACCGCGTGGAGAGGAAGAGACCCTGATTTTCTTTTTCTCTCTGACGTCAATTCTCTTTCAGATTCTGCTGAAGAATCCTATTTCTCTGTTAACACTTTAAAAGTGTCTGTTTTCCAAACTTCTTCCCTGAGTTCACTTGTCTTTTTCATTCTTCAGGCTTTACCAGAGTCTTTTCATCCATGCATTTGCCAGAAAAAAGGCACACATCTGAAATCTGTAGCTCTGGTCTTTCTTCCAGAGATTCAGCTCCTTCTTTGAGATCTCTGTTTGGATTATCTCACAGATCCCTTAGCCTCATATCTACCACAGATCAACAGGGATCTGTTTACCGATTCCTTCTTGGGGAGGGTCTTACATTATTGTTAGAGTTGGGAAAATTTATGGCAAATTGCTGCTTGAGATGCTAAAGTGATTCATATCTATCCCAATTTTGTTTCTGTCCCCCATATTTAAGGTAGATTAAATGATAGGACTTAACAAGTCTCAGAATAGGCAGATAAGGAACACAAGCATTCACACTAGACTTAAATATTTAGTTTAGTTAACAAACATGAACTAAGTATCGATCTTGTGATAGGGATGACAGTTATCACTTGGGATGCACAGTTTAAGGCATCATCCGTAATGCTTATGGAGCTCAGAGCATAACATACTGTGAGACTTTACTTAAATTATTGTGATGGCTAATTTTATGTGTCAACTTGACTAGGCCATAAGGTTCCCAGACATGTGGTCAAGTATCATTCCATATAGGTCAGTGAGGGTGTTTCTGGATGAGAATAACATTTGAATTAATAGACTGAGTAAAAAAGACTGCCCTCCATGCTGTGGGTGGGCTTCATCTATTCAGTTGAAGACTAAGTGGGGATTCTTTATGCCTGTATACTTATGCTACAACTTGAGTCTTTTCCGGTCTTTGGACTTGGACTGAAACATTGTCTCTTTTTGATTCTTGAGCATGTCACCTTTCGGATTTGAATTGACACCATCAGCTCTCCTGGTCATTAGTCCCTCAGACTTAGACTGAGACTACATATCAGCTTTCCTTGAGCAACTGGAGTTGCTTGTATCAGCAGATTTTCCCTTTTAATTCCTGAGCATCATTTCATTATATAGATGTACCATATTCTGGTCATCCTTTCTCCCATTGAAAATATTTGTGTTGTTTACAGTTTATGATGATTATGTGTAAAGGTACTGCTAAACATTTACGTAGTTTTTGTGTGAACATAATTAACTTGGGTAAATGCTTTGGGTGAAAGTAATAGGGGTGGATTGCTGACTCATATGGTGATTTTATGTTTAAGAAACTGCCAATTTACTTTCAAAGAGGTTGTACTATTTTGTATCCCCATCATCAATGGATGAGAGATCCAGTTGTTCTGCATCCTTGCCAACACCTGACATTGCTTAGCTGTTGTTGATTTTATATTCTAACAGATGTGTAGTGGTATCTCATGGTGGGTTTAATTTGCATTTTCCTAATGGCATCTTTTCATATGTTAATTTAACGTCTATATATCTTCTTTGTTGAATGTCTATCGACATCTTTGCCCTTTAATTTTTAAAATTGAGTCGTAGGAATTTTTTATATATTCTAGATAAAAGTCCTTTGTCAAATATATGATTGTGAAATTTTTTTTCATTTCATATATTTTTGTCATCTAATTATATTAATGATGGATTTCTCAGAGCAAACACTTTTTTTTCAGGTATAATAAAGCTCTGTTCATCCATTCTTTCTTTATACATCATACTGCTAGTGTCATATCTAAGAACCCTTCACCAATCTTCACCAAGCCTGAGGTCCCAAACATTCCTCCTATAATTTCTTACAAAAATTTTTATAGTTTGGATTTTTACATATAAGTCCAAGTACAATTTTAGTTAATTTTGTATAAGGTATAAGATTTACATTGAGGGTTTTTTTTTTTTTTTTTTTTTTTTTTTTTGCATATGGATGCTTAATCGTTTCAACATTTGTTGGAAAATCTGCCCTTTCTCCCTTAATTTGCCTGTGTAACTTTGTCAAAAACCCATTCTCCACATGCATATATCTATGTCTGCACTCTGTTCTCCTTTGCAATTTTTGTATAGCTAGGAATACCAGTCCGGAGGTGGATCCTAATGACTAGTGAAAAGTTAGCTGCTTCTGGTCCACCAGAGGATGGCTTAAATGATGGAACTGATTCTCATTGGATGGAGAGTTCTTTATTCTGATGGGGGGCTAGGGATCTGAACTATAGGGTGATTTAGGAGGAGAAGTTCTATTGGCATAGCTGATAGTGAAGTATGAGGGATCAAATTCTTCACTTCATTCTTGCATCCAAATATATGACTGCCTTTTTGTATACAGATGTGTCAGGGAAAACTCTTACAGAATACAGATGTGTCAGGGAAAACTCTTTTTAGGAAGCTTGCTAGATGCTGAAAAGAACTTTAAAAGAAGATGAATCTGGGAGTGGTGGCTGACACCTGTAATCCCAGCACTTCCCAGCACATTGGGAGGCTGAGGCAGGAGGATCGCTTGAGGCTAAGAATTTGACACAAGCCTGAGACCCCATCTTTACAAAATAATAATAATAATGAAAAAAAACAATAGCTGGACATGATTGTGCATGCCTGTAGTCCCAGCTACTTGAGAGGCTGAGGCAGGAGGATTGCTTGAGCTCAGGAGTTTGAGGCTTAATGAGCTGTGATGATGCCACTGCACTCCAGCCCAGGCAATAGAGCAAGACCTCATCTCAAAAAAAAAAAAAAAAAGGATATGATTGGCTTCGGTTACCTAGAATAACTTTTTATTCATCCCTTTGTGTGCCTCCACTGATTTACACTGAGAAAATGCTTGGTTATGTCCATATCAGCAGCCTCTCTCTGTGGCTTCTGGCTCCTCATGGAGGACTAGGTGCTCCCTCCCCATCTCCCCACAGCCCCTTGAACATCTCCTTCAAACAGGAGTAGGCCTGCTCCATCTCTGCTCAACAGCTACCTAGGCCAGTGCCTGGCCCTCTGTCAATATTCTGTGTGTGCTGCACTTGAATTTGTTCCTGATTATTTTGGAAGAAAATATGCAGTATGAAATGTTTATAAATCATTCTCCACAAAGAAGGGGAGACTGAATGATGCTGTATAGGAGCTCAACTCTGAGCTGGGGGACCTGTATTCTAATCCCACCTACCACAAAGCAGCTGCATGAATGTGAGTGAGTCCTTTCATCTCCATACAGCTGATATATTCTCATCTGGAAAAGGAGGGAATTGGATAAGAACATGAGTTGCAAAGCCAAAGCCTACAGGGATCAGACAGACAACAAAAATGAGTGATACCTGGTGGGTACAAGAAAAAGCAGGTGCAGAAGCCCATTGATAAATGACAGTGGGCACTCTGTCTCTCCCTGAAGGATGTGAAGGGATGGTGGGACTGGGGGGAGCTGGGAGCTCATGCCCAACTAAGGTGCCAATGAGCACTCAGCTCCAGCTGAGGTTTGACCTGCAAGCTGAGCATTACTATGTCATTTGATTTTTCTGAAGAAGCCAGAAATCCAGATTTCTATGTGAAATTCAATTTCTTAAAACATTGGCTTCAGTTTTTTAAAAATTTTCAATCAGGCTAAAGAAAATCCAAGGAAAACCCATCTAAGGGCCAGATCTCAGATCTCTCACCTCCAGAATAGATAGAATCCTTGGGCTTTCTGCTGTGAGGTTCTGGGAATCCCTGTGTTCTGCTTAGAAAGCAGAAAGTTGGAATGAATAATTAATCTCCCCAATGGTTTGAAGGTTTGTGACTCTCCAAAATTCATGTGAAATCTTAATTCCCAATTCAATAATATGAAGAGGTGGGCCTTTAGTAGATGATCAGGCCATAAATGCTCTGCTCTAATGAATGTAATATGGAAATTGTGCCCTCATAAAAGGGCTGTAGGGAACCAGCTAGCTCCTCCCTTTCCACCATGGAAGGACACAGTGACAAGGTGGCATCCTTGCAGTAGAGGTCCCTCACCAGACACGGAATCTTCTGGCACCTTGATGTATACTCTCCATGTGGCTCTGTCTGAATAATTTGATTTTTTACCAAAAAGACTCAAAATTCTCTTTCCTCTTCTGTAAAATGGGTATGATCACAGTGCCTCTTTCATTTTGTGGAGTTGTTGCCTTTAAAGTTCCTGGCACAGTTTCTGGCACAAAGAAGCTTCATAAACAAGCCAGAGTTGTAACAAGAACCCAGCTTATGCAGGGTCAGGCCTCTCTTGGGATAGCTTGGGATAAAGGGTACTACCATGATGAAGAGCAGGGAATGTGTCCCTGGTCCTTCTGGAGGGCCTTGTGGCCCTTGTGCTCATGGTCCTCTCCCTTAGCCAGTCACCTAGTTCATGCATTAAGAGGGTTCTTTGGATACTCAATGCCCAGTTTGTGGTGCTCTAGCCCAATGATAGTCAGAACACAAGTGCAGGTGCAAGTGCAATTCTTAGAAGCTGGGTGAATTGTAAAAATATCGGCCCCCAGCAATGGCAAAGGTCGTAACCAAATCGTAACAGCATGTGCTGCTGAGAACCCCACTGAGCCTACAGCTTTAATACACAAAAGCCAGTCTTATGACCAAGTCCTCACTTTCCCACTGGCAGTTTCATGGCACATGCTAACCTCAGATTGAATCAACACATAGATCCCTCTCCATGGCAAGTCTTAAAAAAATATGGTGTCAGTTGGTGAAAGTGAGTTCCTCATTACAACTCCTGCCTGGATATCTCACTTTCAATTTTCTTCCCCGAGTCTGGGTTGAGCAACCTGCCCCATGGCCTCCTTCCCCCACACTGCCCCTTCTTCAATGGCTTCACTCTTCCTCACTCAAAAATCTCCTCCATCCATAAAAGCCCTGGCAGATACCATCTTCTCCATAGGCCTGATTTGTCTTCTGTGATCTGTCCCTCTTTGAGCCTCAAAGACATCACCTACCTCTCTTATCTTATACTCTCTCCTGCTCAGGCCATATTACACCTTATTTTCCATGGAGGTTCCATGTATTCATCCTTGTGTTCCTTGCAGCTCAGTATCTGGCATAGGAAAGGAAATCAGTAGATGTTTATAGATTTCAATTGAGAACACGCTTTCAAAAATAAACTCTTCTGTGGCTGGGTGTGGTGGCTCACGCCTGTAATCCTAGCACTCTGAGAGGCCAAGGTGGGAGGATCGCTTGAGCTCAGGAGTTCAAGACCAGCCTGATCAAGAGTGAGGCCCTATCTCTACTAAAAATAGAAAAAAATTAGCCAGGTATGGTGGTGCATACCTGAAATGCCAGCTACTTGAGAGGCTGAGGCAGTAGGATTGCTTGAGCTCAGGAGTTTGAGGTTGCTGTGAGCTAGGCTGATGCCAGAGCACTCTACCCGGGGCAACAGAGTGACACTCTATTTCAGAACAGAAGGAAGAAAGAAAGAAAGAGAGAGAGAGAGAGAGAGAGAGAGAGAGAGAGAGAGAGAGAAGGAAGGAAGGAAGGAAGGAAGGAAGGAAGGAAGGAAGGAAGGAAGGAAGGAAGGAAGGAAGGAAGGAAAGAAGGAAGGAAGGAAGAGAGAGAGAGAAAGATATTAACTCTGCTGTTCTCATAAGCTTCTAAGCTTCTCCTGGTATAGGAATTAAATGCAGGGATACCTAGAAGCAGAATGAATTGTGGTTGGAAGTTCAGCTGAATGTCTAGCAGTATCATACAGGTGTCTTCATGACTCTAGTTGATTATTTCTATAGGTGACCACAGAGGATCCTATTGCCATTTTTAATCCTAGTTATGGCTCAGCAATACACCCACAATTTTTCAACTGATTAGATTGATCTGGGCAAAATGTAAACCTATTCTCATGTAATGGCAAAGTGAATTTCACTGCAGACATTTGTTTAAACAAAACATTATTAGTGAAAATCATATTTTACTCTGTCACTGGCAATGGGTAATGTTCATTCATTTCATCACCAAGCTTAGCAAGGTGAAAACTTTGCTAACTCTAGGCAGTTTTGGAAATATGGAAATCTCTTTGCCCTTATTTTCCTCCTCCTGGAGTTCTCCCAATAGAGTATGCAGTAACCATGTTCCACTACATGACATCCTGGCAGCTTTGCAAATGATATATCTTGATTTCCATTTAACTGAAAGGGCTTCAGAGCAAGTGTGATGAGTCACATGTGAAAGATGGATTGCATCCTCCATGGAAGGAACAAAACAACTCTGTTAGAAATGGAGATCTGCGTATGTTTATCCAACTGCATAAGGCAGTACATTGTTCTGGGGAATATAAACATGAAAGGAATTGCCACTCCTCACCCATCCTATACTTATCCACTGCCATGTTAGAAATACATGCTTTATAAAGGGAAAATGTTCTATAAAATGTAAAGCACACAAAAGAAGATATTACATGTATATGTAGGTAAACAGCAGGAAAATTTGCTTATAATGAAATGATTGGAAAGCCAATTGTAAAACAAAATTTTCAATTCATCTTATATGTTCATGTTACCAAGGCAATGGCTTCAACAGTCTTTAACCAAGGTAAATATGCTTTACAAATACATTGATATCTGTAAAGTGCACATATTCAAAATAGTCATCAGTTGGGTAAAGTAAATGGAGCCATGCTAAATATGAGGAGTATTTTTCCCACTGAATGTGAACTGTGCAATAGTGAGTTGGGTTATGTGTGATGTGGTGAGGATCATTTTGTCTATTATTTGCCACAAGGCATTTCCATGGTATTATAATTTTCTGAAATTCATCATTTAATTAAGGCTATAGATTTTGATAAAATGTTTTTTTAAATGTCAAAGACTATAATCTTTATACTGAAAAAGAAAATTGCTTGGTGCATACACATGGCTGAAAGGCTCAAGACATCTCTGGGATTCACCTTGGAGTTATGTGTAGATGGGGTCTGTTTGTGTCTTTGTACTGAACTTCAGTTAGTGCCTTTCTGTTGAGACTTCAGAGGATATTAAAAAATACTTGAGTCTAAAACTTGAGTAAAACAGGAAGCTTTTCTCCTCCAGATAGCCGTGGAGGGTAAAGAAAAATGTAGGATCAATTATATTTCTAGTTATTTATAACTGTGGTATGCTAAGTTCTAACATTGTCACTGATAACATGAAAAAAATAACAAAATACACTAAATATCAATAGGTAAAAATACTTTTAATAGCACAATTTTCTTTTATCCCTCAATATCTAAATATTAGCACCTACCAGTGATTTCAAGAAAAAGATCACCAAATTAGCCTCTTTGGAATAAAACAATATTCTTTCAAGTTGTCCATCCATATGGTAAAAAAAAAAAAAATATTACAATGCTTGTTTTCTCCCTCCTTGATATGTATAATTGAGATATTTCTCATTTCAAACTAATATTTCCATATATCATGCAGCATTAAATCATTTTTCATGGTAGACACACTAATAAAGGATCATACTTCTTAGCCTTAGGCATCTCAGAGGAAGAAAAAAGTTAAAATGTTGAGCATTGTATAAAATGGCTGACAGGGCAGAATGCTTGATTTTAAGGGGTCAGGTTTATTTTCTGTCAGGATGGAAATTAATAATTGAGGACATTTTTGCTTTAATATGCAAGTTATGGAAAGTACATTTGGGAAGGCATGAAGCAGAACAATTTTCTTCAAAAAGTCCAGGACAAGAACCATATCTCATTGGACTTCATACCCCTGTGCCTAGTACAGTGCTTGACACAGAATATGTGCCCATTCAAATGTTGTTGAGTGACTTGATGGCTTTTGTTCGATGGCTTCCTTCTGTCTAAAGCACCCTATTTCTAGGCAAATCTTCAATGGCTTTGTTCTTAGGGGCTGGTGCTCTCCCAGTGGTGAGTGAATCAGAAAGAGTGACAAGGGTAATTCAAAGTAGGATAGCCCCACCACACATGATTTTACATTGTGGAGTTATAATTCCTTTTGGATGGATCATAACATTACTAAAAGTATAAATAAATCATTATATTATTAAAAGTGGGAATTATATATTTTTAAAAGGTGATATCAATTCTTCTCATTTCCTTATTCCACAGTTGAGGGAACTAAAACCTAAAGAGGGTATGCAATTTATGCAGAATACCAGAAAGAATATGAGACTTAGGACTTGATGAACCTGGATTTGAACCCTATTCTACAATTTTGCACAAGTTATTGAGCTTTTCTGGGCTTCATTTTCCTTACCTGTATATGGGACCAATAACTATAGCCAGCTCCCGGGACTGCTGTGTATATTATATCTCTGCTGGACATTTTCCCTCTGCCCCTACAGTTCTGCTCGCCCCAGTTCTCTACTCTCCTTGAACTGCACACCCCAGAGGCTGTTTAGGAAGTATTATATCAATGGGATCCCAGGCTGTCTGGCATCAATTGGGTTTAGTTGATGGGGAGTCCCAAGCAGAGTTGGAGGGAGGGAGAGAAGACAGTGAGGGCTGGGGACTCATTCTCATGGCTCCCTCCCTGTGAGGCACCTTGGGCTGGCTGAATCTCTTGGTAGAGTCACTGCTCTCCTCAAGACAGCCATTTCCTCATGATTACTGATCTTTCCAGGTTCTAGTTACCACTTCCTGCTCTCATTCCTTTGGGTCTGGGGTGACAGTAGGTGTTACTAGAACTACTTCTGATGGTCTCCCTGTATCTACCTATTTGTAAATGGTCCCTTAGCAAAGAAATCTGTCAAATTATTCCAAGTTAGGTGTACCATCTGTTTCTTGTTTGACTCTGATCCTGCAGACTTAGAACAGAGCCCAGCACATAGTAAGTTCTCGGTGTGTGAAATCTGTTGGTGGTAGTAGTAGTAGTGTAGTGCTAGTAGGGGATGCAGTGGAGGCAATGGTACTGGTATTTTCTGAAGCCAACAGCTTCAGAAGCAGTGATTACATGCAAAGGTGGTAGGAGGTAGCCCCTTCTTATCCTCAACTCTTTCCCATCTATTGCTCTTCACGATTCATGCTCTAGAGGAAAATGGATGGTTGACCTCTAACACTTGTGTTTTGTGGCCACAGAATGAAGCAAACCCCAAGCACATCCTCGCTTATATCAGGTGCTTTGTGGTGTTTAAACCTTCTTTAGATAGCTAAATAGCATAATGAAAATCAGCGGGAATGTGGTTGAGGGCTATTACTATAATTAAACCAGTCCCCATTTACAACACCACTTGTATTAATACAAAGGCCCATAAAACAAAAACTGACAAAGAATCCAGGAGTCCTTGGTTTGGGGTCTAGATCTGTCTCTAATTTGCAGGTGACATGGAAGAGTCACTTTCAGTGCATTCCTCAACCTGGCATGATGAAGAACATTCTTGAAAATTGAACATTTCCAAAATGGAGAATTTCAATAGAAAAAATTCATTGAAAACTGATGATCTTTAATTTTTTATTATTAATTTATTCAAAAATGTAACAGAAAATAACTGAGGTTTTCTACAGGTGTTATTTTATAAAGTCAATTGCAATATTTTAATACAAATATGCATTGAATGTGTTATTAATATTTTAATGAGTTTTCTTTAGGTAGTAATATACCCATCAAGATATTTCTCGGTAAACAAATTTAGAAAACAATTATAAAAGCTAATGAGGTAATGGAAGGCTTTTAATTTCAACAATTTTAATGAGTTTTTAACCTACCCTATTTTATGTGGTGTGCCTTTGGGTTTTTTGTTTGTTTGTTTATCATATTTTTTTATGGTATGACGTGAGAACATGATGTTCTCACTATTAATTTCAGGCAATTATCCAAAAATACTTTAGAAGTTGGCTTGTGAACATATAATAAATGGAAGTGGTAATCACTTGACAATATTTGGGGTTCCCTAATGAAAAGGTCTACCTTAATGAGATTTTTCTTTTGTTTTGGAAGCATTTAGATCAGGGGTGGGGAAATTTTTCATGTTGGAAGATCACATTAATTTAGCTGTAATCAAATAAAGCCATGTTCAAGAAACTTTAATTAGATATACTTAAAAATGTACATTGTTTTATAAACTAACTACTACGTACTTAATAATCTCAAAAAATGCAAACTATTTGTTAATGTTAAAGTTAACTAACTTTTTAATGACTTTGTCTTGTTTGCTTTTCGTTGGAAAGCATTTGAATATTTGGTTGCAGCATAGAGGTCCACAGTTTCAGTTAATCCCCTAGATGGGCATCAGTCATTTGTGATCTTAAGAGCCTCTTATTTGGGTTAAGCAGAAGAATGTAGATTTTGCAGCAATAAGTGGTTGAAAATAGTAAAGCATTTATCAGGCATGAGTTTCTCAAGGCATGAGTATTCTACTGCATTTTTCCAGATTGCCATTGGATCTTTCTTAGCATCAAACAATGACTTTACAATGGCATCTACTAAGAGCTCAATCAATTCCATATGCAGTTCTTTATTGTCTTAATGATATCAACTAGGTGAGGCTTAAATGCTAATTTGAGTATGATGTTATGATTCTCAAAGTCAGTGAAACTTTTATTGTATTCTCCAATAAATAGGTCTATAACAGTTGCGCATTCTCCAAATTATTTGGCATATATCATCCTGCTCATCTATGACCTTTGCTAACTGGGGAAAATGTTCATCTGAAATTTCCTTTTGAAGAGGAAATGTTCTGAAAATTGATAGCTTAAAATGCTTGGATTTTTTTTTTTTTGCCACATATCATATATAGACTTAGTTTTACCTTGCAAATAAATATTCAAGTCATTTTGATTGGACATGATATCACACAGAAATGCTGCATTCCTATAGAAATCTTCTTTCAATAATTCTCATTGCTGAATCTGTTCTTCATAAAATTTAACTATCTGTTCTTGCAGAGATAAAATTTTGGCTAAGACCTGTCATTGTGATAGCCGATGTCCTTTAGAATGATACAGCAAATCCACACTGAATACCTCATCATTCAACTTTAGCATGCCACAAAACTGACAATGCTACCATATATTTGCACAAATATAGGTAAAAATACTTATAACTTGTTGCAAAGTGTCACTTAAAATAGTAGCTTTAGCACAGAAATTTTGCCAATGCAACATACAATGAAAATAAATGAGAGCATATGGATCTGTTATACTTCTTTTATCTGTGCAATAAACTCTTCATGTTTTCCTGTCATGGAAGGTGTACCATCTGTATATACACTCACTAAATTTACGAAATTCAGTCCAACTTCATGACGTTTATCTTGAAAGATGTTGAAGCTTTCTATTTCCCGTGTTCTGTTCACATGAGTGCCCAAAGCGAGTAACTCTTTGTAGCAAAGAAAATCTTCTGTTATCACCTGAATGAAGCAGAAAACCTGTGCCAGATCAGTATCAGTTGATTCATCCAAAGCAATTGAAGAATATATATGTTCCTTATGAGATATTGAATTAAGTTGTTCTGTTAAATTGCAGGCTAATTTATGTGGCTGATCAATCATGGTTCTCCTTGAAAGAGGTAGTTATTTGTACTTTGTAATGTTATCTGGGTCTAAGCATCCTATAACTTTGGCAACAGTTTCTTTCACAATTTCTACATCACTGAATGGCTTCCTTTTATCCCCAAGTATATAAGCTACCTTAGAAGTTGCTTCAGTTGCATTATTTCCAGGACTTATTGCTTCTTGAAAGAATTGTCATTTATTTTGCTTTTCATCTTTTAATTTCTGCAATACAACATTTTGTACCTCTCCTACTAATTTAAAATGTTTGCAGTCCTTATGATTGTTATAATGCTGATGAGCACTGATTTTATTTAATATTTATATTGTAGTATCACAAAGCAAGCAAATCATCTTATCTTTAGCAGAAACAAGACAATATTGTAATTCCCAGTCCTCATTAAAAATTTGCTTTCTTCCTTCTGTGTTCTGTTGGTCTTCTTTGACATGATGGGTTGTTAATCAATGCAACTATTCACAAATTGCACTTCAAAGAGAAACACAGCGCACCATTTCAAGAGCTGGTAACAGACTGGCATTCTCAATCCCCATAAATTCTCACCAACCAGCCTTGTGCAGTAATGGCACAAGTCAGTTGGGGGAAGTTTAAACTAAATCATGAGCACAGCAGCCATCAATTTAGCTCTTATGACTTACTAATGTTCTAATTGTGCCAGTCAATTTGAGAGGATTATTTGATTGAAACTTATTTATTCTTTGGTATTTTAAATCTATTCATTTTAAAAATAAAAATATAAAAGATGAACAAAAATATATTAATAAAAATCAAATAATTTGTTCTGTAAAATTTAGATTTAGTCAAAAGGCCACACTTAAAGACCTAGATGGCCACAGATGGCCTTAAGGCTGCAGCTTCCCCATGCCTGGAGCAGATGATGGTTATAAAAATGGTATAAATTGAGTGTGCCTGGAGGTTATCAGGGCATTTTGATAGGCCTTTCTTGATGTTCTGGTGTATGAGAAAAAGGTAAGTGAGCTGGACAAATACTGGAACAAGAATCCAGGCTCTAGGCCTGTTTTGTTTGTTTTA
Source organism: Mirza zaza (assembly GCA_008750895.1). NCBI lineage: Eukaryota > Metazoa > Chordata > Mammalia > Primates > Cheirogaleidae > Mirza > Mirza zaza. Next base: position 36,497 of record VSMD01103982.1, read on the forward strand.
TTTTTTAATTTTTTCACATTTTTGAGTTGTATAAATTCCTCAAAAGAATTGGAAAAGTAAGTGTACACCTATTGGGGAATGACAGGGCCATGCCTTCTCTATCATTGCCTCCTCTTTTTCTTTTAATCTTTTAGCTTATTTTGAAATAATTATAGATTCACAAAAAGTTTCAAAGGTATGTACAGAGAGGTATTGTATATTCTTCATTCAGCCTCCCGTAATAGTTAAAATCTTCATTACACCATTACAGCACACTATCAAAACCAGAACAGTGATTCGATACAATTCACACTTTATTCAGATTTCACCACTTTTCTTTTGGCTATTTTATATCTTTTGTATTTTCACATCAATGTTATAATTATCCTGTCAATTTCTATTAAAAAGAAACCTTTCTGAGGTTTTGATTGGGATTGGGTTGAATATACAGTTGGATTTGGAAAGAATGTTACAATACTGTATATTCTAGCCTATAATCAAAGTATGTATCTCCATTTATTTAATTATGTCACTAATTTTTTTCAATGTCTTATAGTTTTAGTATACCAGTCTTTTTACATCTTTGGTTATATTTATCTCTAAGTATTCCATAATTTTAGTGATAGTTTAAATTTCACTGTTCTCAATTTCAAACTTCCAGTTGTTCCCTACTAATCTATACACAAAGAGTTGATTTTTTTAAGTGTTGATATTGTATCCTGCAACCTTGCTAAGCTCAGTCGTTAGTTGTAGAAGCATTGTTTTAGATTGAGTTTTGTATATAATTTCTCATGTAGTCTTTGAAGAGACACTTTTACTTCTTTGTTTCCAAACTAAATGTCTTTTCTTCCCTTGTTGCACTGGAAAGAACCTCTAGTACAAAGGATAGCAATATACACCCTGGGTTCACACATCCATTTGGGGTTTGTCGTATCCTGCATGTAAACACCCATAACAACTTTTATCACATGAATGCCTGCTCCTTCTCCCCTACATTGGGAAAATATATATATTGCCTGCATTTACAGGCAGCCCCCAGGTTATGGAAGACCCGACTTATGGCATTCCATATTTATGAACAGGCTTCCAAACTTCCCTTTAATGATAATATATAATTAAACTAATAATTTGGGCACTAGTTTCTTCTGCATATGTAAACAAAGCCCATGGCCTAAGTGGTTCATTAGGGCAGCATGTTTATGCTAGTGGCTATTCTCATTGTTTATATGGTCTCTTAAATACATTATCACTTTCATCTTAACTATTTTATTCACTTTATTCTGTCTGTGTTTACCCTTATGATAATGCCACCAAAGCAAAAGTCCACTGCAAGACCAGGTGAGCCTGCAGCAAAGAGAAAGGCAATTACAGTGGAAAGGAAAGTAGAAATAATTAAGCTTTTGGAGAAAGACCGGATGCCATCATTCATTGGGAAAGCATAAGTCTTCAGTTGCTCAACTATCAGAACAGTTATAAAGGATAAAATAAGAATAATGGAATATGTGAAAGGCAGTGCTCCAATGAAAACATCAATTGTTACTAAGCAGCATAGTGGATTAATTATTGAAATGGAAAGGTTATTATTGATTGGTTAGAAGATCAAATTTCTATTAGCCTAGCGTTGATGCAACATCAGGTGTGTATTAACCTTTAATATCCTTTGTAGAAATTTCTCCTATCTTCTATTTAAACCTTTGGTATGAGTTTGTTTTTATGTTCTGTTTGTTTGAATAAAAAGAAAAAGCACTATAGCTTCTGTAACTTATTATTATAGTACAGGAGTATTATTATTATCATAGTATATTTTTTTACCCTCCCTCTCCTGCACACATGCACCACCTGTGAGCAGCTGCGTGTGGTCTATTATAGTATTAAACAGTATTATTATTACCACATATGAGCCATTATAGTATTGACATTATTTTATTATTACTATTGTATATGCACTGTTCATCATGGATC
>VSMD01103985.1:0-10893 GCA_008750895.1 Mirza zaza
GGATCGTTTGAGCTCAGGAGTTCGAGACCAGCCTGAGCAAGAGCGAGACCCCATCTCTACTATAAATAGAAACAAATTAATTGGCCAACTAATATATAGAGAAAAAATTAGCCGGGCATGGTGGCGCATGCCTGTAGTCCCAGCTACTTGGGAGGCTGAGGCAGCAGGATTGCTTGAGCCCAGGAGTCTGAGGTTGCTGTGAGCTAGGCTGACACCACGGCACTCACTCTAGCCTGGGCAACAGAGTGAGACTCTGTCTCAAAAAAAAATTATTAAAAAAAAAAAAAAAAAAAGCTGGGCTCAAAAACACACCTAACTGACTTTACAGCTTGGCTCTGGACTGTCTCTGTTAACAGACGGCTGCCCAACCTCGGGCCTTTCTGCCAAGGCTTTTCCTTGTTCTCCTCCCCTGTTCAGGAGGCTGCTCCCTCCAAGCCCCATCGTCTCTGCGCTTCTCACACCTCTGGGTTTTCTGCTGAACTTAAACAAAACAGAGAGATTATCTGCCGGCGATCTGTGGTGGTGTTTAAAACACCCCGAGACAAACTTCAGGAGGAGAACACACCCTTCTAATCCCCAAGGCAGAATTTTCCTAAGAAAAAAGGGAGCAGATGAGCCACAGTTCTGGACTGAACAAGTTAAAAGATGCTTTCCCACGGCAGCTGTTTTGCTGCCGGCAATTAGGGAAACTTGATTTTCAGAGAAGAAAGTGCGCCTAGCTCCCCACAGCGCGGGACGCTCAGATGTTCCCAGCTGCAGGAAAGTGAGCTGTCCGGTGAGTCAGCATGCATTACTGAATACCTACGCTGTGCCCACTTGTGTCCTTGTCCCCCAGAACTCAGAGCCGTGCATCAATCATAACATACGGCACACGGGCTGTGAGTGAGTTGGGATCCTTGCACTTGCGTAGGATGGGCGGCTCAAACTGGCTCAAGAACACACGTTGGTTCAAGTAACAGAAAAGCACAGGAGATTCTGGTAAGCATGACTGGCCCCGGCTGATCAAATGAGGACATCACTTCTTTGTTTCTCCAACTCTTGGTTCTGTCCCCTTTGTGCTGACTTCAACCTTACACAGTGCTAGGCTCCCGTGAGGTAGCGAAAGCTCCCCCCAGCAGTTTGAGGCTTGGTGTCCACCTGCTTAGCAGGCCCAGCAGAGCTGAGATTGGGTGCAACTGGCTTGGTTTGCATCACGAGTCCATCCCAAAGCCCATTTCTTTAGTCAGAGAAAAAGAATGTCCTGAGAGGATGGGTTTGGATCCTGGAAAAGCAGCTCAACCCTCAGCAGAGATAGCCCGCCAAGAGAAAGGCCAGGTTGCTGTTAAAAGGGAGGATGGGTGCTGGACAGACAAAAAACAGCAGAGGTGCTCTGTAGAGCCCCAGGGGTGCACACAAGCCCATGGGCTCATCGAGGAGTTATCTTTGATCTGCGAGACATGACCATGAAGGAGCTAGCTTGAATTAAGTCATGACCAGCAATAACAAAAAAAGGATTATGATAAATAACGAACTACAGAAGGAGGGGATTCTATGGAAACACAAAGGCATGGACTTCTTCTGGGAATTGAGGGAAATCCGCTTAGCCTGGAACAATGATGGCACAGACGTGTAGTAGAAGGTGACACTAGTGAGCTGAGTTGGGCCAAGGAGGCCTTTAAACACCTGGTTAGGGAGATGGGGACACCTACTCCTCAAGCCAACAGCAGCCTGCAGGAACCAGGGAGGTGTCCCCTGAGATTGCTTTTCCCCCTAGTAATGTGTATTTAACTAAGGGCAGCATGCCGTAGTGGTTGAGTGTAGGGACTCTGGAGCCAGACTTCCTTGATTGAAATCCCAGCTCAGCCAGTTACTAGCTGTGTGAACCAGGGCAAGTTCCTTAACCTGTGTGTGCCTCTATTTCCCCACCTGCAAATGGGAAAACAGCACTATCTTCCTCATGGAGGTGTTGCGAGGATTGAACAAAACAGTTCATAACAATCTGAGAATAGAACCAGGCTCACAGTAAGCACCGTCGTCATTCACACCGATGGTGGCCCAGTGGTGGGCACCTCCCACCAGCTTCCACTCTGTGTAACCTACTACGTTTGCAATGGGAAGGTCAGGGCCCCCTCCCTAAGCATGGGTCCTCCCTCCAATGCCACTGCTGGAACATACTTTCTGAAACCTAATTAACTTAACAGGCATAGATTCAGACTTCCTTCCTATAGCTGATTAGAAGCTCTGTGTGCATGGGCAGGGAAGGATATGCCAAAGGATGTATTTTGTTGGTTGTTATTGGGTAGACAGCCAACTTTTTCATCGGGTAACCCCAAACATCATCATATCCAAATCATTATTTTTGAGCCCATTAATTTCTCCAGGGAAGAATCTTCTAGTCTCCCTTTTGGGAAATACAAGCCGGACTGCTGGCATCCTGGGAACAGAAGAGGTGACAGGTGCTGGAGGTGAGGAGGGTCCCACCATTGAGCGTGCAGACTTCTCCCAGCCCCGCAGCGCTCCGGATCCCCAGCTCTACCTGGCCGGCCTCTCTGGTTCAATTTCTCCAGAAAATAAACCCCCTGTGATGTTGGGGGAATAAGGGTTACTTGGCTAATTTTTCTGATGCAGTTGGTCTGGAGAGTAGCTTGACCGTCCGGATTTTTCAAAAGCTTGTTCTAATGTACAGCCACGGCTGGGAACTATTGCCTTAAAGCATTGCTTGCCAAATGTCCAATATTTGCCTATCACCTTGCTGAACAATTATTTACTTGTCATTTTCTTCAAATGAAATCAGTTTTAACTTGAACTTATTTTGATAGGAGTCATATCATTAGCGTAAATGGAAAGCAAGTCTACCACTTATCAAGACCAACCCTAAATGTAGAAAAGAGCAAAGCAACCCCCTACTCACTCCCTTCACTCTGCTTTGCTTTACTTCATAACACTTGTCAGCACCTGAAATATTGCATATTTTATTCTCCCTTGGAATGTAAGCTCCATGAGAATGGGAAATCCTATCAATTTATCTAGTGTGGTATTCTCCATCACCTGAAACTCAAACGGCCTGCATTAAGGTCTCACTAGCCATTGCTAAATAAAAGAATAAATAAAGGAAACCACAAATAAATGAAAAAAAATATGGTTATTAAATTCCAACTAGATAGGGCTACTTGTTGATGATTCGAAGGCTGAAGACTGCTCTGTCCCTTAATAAACTAGAGGATGTTAAAGACGATTTAACTCTAAACTGACTTTCTCCTTGACTATTCAATGAACCGAAAAAGAATTGCATGTGCATGTGTTTATCACTGATTTGTCAGCACCTAGACACCTAGCCTCTGGCATCTTGTAGGAGCTCCAGAACATTTTTGAATACAAGAAGGAAGTCAGTCATTGCTAGTTGATGTAATCTAAAAATCTAAAAATCACCAGCAACCCCATCTCACCCTCTGGGAGATACTGTGCCAAATCATCCTGACAGAGGGCCAGAAAGCACCCCCTTCCTTGTCTGCAGCCAGTATACCTCTGTGGACAGCTTCCTCAGTCCTGAGCTACATGCACATTAAGGAGGGCCAAACCATCTTTCTCATCCTTCCCATTGGCAGGCTTCTCTCCATGGATTTAAAACCCCATGAAGCATGTTTGATTGTGATTTTTTTTAACCTCAAAGACCCCACTGTGGTTCAAGTGGGTAGGACCCAAGGCTAGTGAGACATCCATATCAAATGCTGGCCTTTCTTATAGTGAACCCGTGTCCCTGCAGTTTATGTAATCACAATCATTCAGTCCACACATCCCCATGTCAAAGTCACCGGGGGCTGTGATTCAAGATTTAGCCATTCATGCATAACAAGTGTTTCGAAAGAAGGCTCTCTTGCCCTCATGTCAGTCACACAGTAAGCTGGGAACCAGCACGTGGCTTATGTAGGCATCTTTACTTACCACCACCCCTCCCCCACATTCCACTGGTGTACCCCATCCCACATGGGAGAGGGGACTGCAGTAAACTATTTAAAGGCCATCTCTGGGGGGTACTCTTCTACACAAATGTCCTCTCCTATCCACTGAGCAGCCTTTCCCTGTTCTGCAGCAGGTTGCTCTATCCACTCTGTATTGCTCCTCCTCCACAGTCTGAATGCACTAAACTGAGGCTCATAAAAGGGAAATGGAGAGAGGTAGGGAGGGCAGGAGGAAGCAAGAGGAGTGGAGAGGTGTTACATGTGAGCAAAGGAAACTCCTCGTACCTTTCCTGTATTTTGAGGGGAATGCATAAAATCTGAAACCCAACACTGGCAAACAGGAAAAGAAAAAGCAGTTATATTAGGCAGTTTCCTGCAACATTGTTAATGAAGGTCACAGTGGCTCTGTTTGATACCAAGTAGAATTCAGCATTGCAAAAACTCAGAACACTCGTATAGTGCTATGTGCCAAGCATTGTTCTAAGAACTTCACACACTTTTAAAATTATTCTTTACTCCCAAATACTTCAGTCAGCATTTCCTTCAAAAGAGGGCATCCTCTTACATAGCCACAGGTCTGTGGTTGTTAAAATAAAAAAATTAACAAAGTCATAGTCTTATTGCCTAATCTGCCGACCTTAATCAGATTTGGTCACCCACGACAATGGGCGGAGGCAACCCTAGATCACACCTTACATTTAGTTGTCACGTCTCTGGTCGCCTTTAATCTGCACTGTTCCTGGAGCTTTTTTTTTTTTGGAGACAGAGTCTCACTTTGTTGCCCAGGCTAGAGTGAGTGCCGTGGCATCAGCCTAGCTCACAGCAACCTCAAACTCCTGGCCTCAAGCAATCCTGCTGCCTCAGCCTCCCGAGTAGCTGGGACTACAGGCATGCGCCACCATGCCCGGCTAATTTTTTCTATATATATTAGGTGGCCAATTAATTTCTTTCTATTTAAAGTAGAGACGGGGTCTCGCTCTTGCTCAGGCTAGTTTCAAACTCCTGACCTCGAGCAATCCGCCCACCTCGGCCTCCCAGAGTGCTAGGATTACAGGCGTGAGCCACCGCGCCTGGCCCTGTTCCTGGAGTTTTATCCTCCAGAATGCCGACTTTCTTAAGGTGTATAGGCCAGTTATTTAGCAGAATGTCCCTCAACTCAGGTTTGTCTGATGTTTCCTCAGGATTGGATTTAGGTTACACATTTTTTTGTCAAGAATCCAACAGAGGGGATGCTGCATCCTCAGTGTATCCCGTTAGAACCCACATGTTGGCTGACTTCACGTCCTTTAAACCATTTACACTTCATAACAACCCAAGTAGGTATTATTGCCACTGCTATTACTCTCTGTTATGGTCCGAAGGTTTGTATCCCCCCAAAATTCCTACACTGAAATCTAACCCCCAAGGAGATGGTCTTAGGAGGTGGGGCCTTTGGGAGGTGACTAGGTCACAGGGGCAGAGCCCTCACGAATGGGATTGTCCCCTTATAAAAGAGACTCCAGAGCGTGCCCTCACCCCCTCCACCACGCGGCTGAGGACAGAGCAAGAGGGCACCGTCCATGAACCAGGAAATGGGCCCTCACTGCACACTGAATCTGCTGCACCCTGATCTTGGACTTCCAGCCTCCAGATCTATGAGAAATAAACTTTTGTTGTTTATAAGCTACCCAGTAGCTTTTGGCGTTTTTGTTGTAGCAGTCCAAATGGACTGGACATTCCCGTTTTACAGAAGATGACACTGAGATGTAGAGATGTGGAGTAACCTTCTTAATAGGTAAAGAGGGAAGTGGTGAAAGTTGGGATTTCCATTCAGCCAACGGGACTCCAGGTTTTATGCTCTTGACCACTAGTTCATGCTGCCTTTCAAGAGGGCTCTCATGTCGGCCATTTGATCTGTGAGGTGGGATGGATATAGATGACCTGTTATCACTATTTTAGAAAAAGACCCTTAATTATGTGTCAAGTGTGGTACCTTACGTGTGTTATTTTATTTAATCCTCACAATAAGCCTTTGATGGAGGTGCTGTTATGATACCCCCTCTAGGGCTGGTGTCCAGGCCACAAAGATACTCATAGGAACTGGGCTTGCAGCTCGGGTCTGGCTGATCTCAGAACACCTGATCTCTAAACACCTCCACTCTGTGTATTCTTGGCTTTCAACACACATTCTCCACTGCTTCACAGCGAGGAAGAGAGTAGCTCCGTGGATTTCATAATCCCTGATTACAGTCCTAAGAGTTCCCCAGTGCTGGTATTTGGTCTTCACAATACGTTGAAACTGTCTGATCCTCTCTTGCAGAAGAGCCAGAGTAGGCCTAGCTCCTCTCTTACAGAAACTGCCTGAGCTGGCAGGTCCACTGATGTTCAGAGAGATGTCTTTCCACTTATGTAGTTCTTCAATTTCTTTTAACAATGACGTGATCGTAGCTCACTGCAGCCTCAAATTCCTAGGCTCAAGCTATCCTCCCACCTCAGCCTCACGAGTAGCTAGGACTATAGGCATATGCCACCATGCCTGGCTAATTTTTAAAATTTTTGTAGAGATGGGGTCTCACTATGTTGCCCAGGCTGGTCTACAGCTCCTGGCCTCAAGTGATCCTTCCACTTGGCCTCCCAGAGTGCTGAGATTATAGGTGTGAGCCACCACACGCTGCCTAGTCCCACTTATTATTTTTGATGCTATTACAAATGGAATTGTTAGTGAATAGAAATGCCATTGGTTTTTGTACATTGATCCTGTAAGCTGAAACTTTGCTGAATTCATTTAGCACTCCTATTTTTGTTAGATTTCTTATGATTTTCTGTATATAAATCGTATCATCTAAAAGTAGAGATAATTTTACCTTTTCCTTTCCAAGCTGGATGACCCTTATTTCTTTTTCTGACTTTTAGATTTTTATTTATTTATTTTTGCCCAATTGCCCTCATTAGAACTTCTAGTACAACATCAAATAGAAGTGGCAAGACTGGACATCCTTGTCTTGTTCCTGGTCTTTGGAGGAATGCAGTCAGTTTTTCACCATTAAGTATGATGTTAGTTGATTTTCAGATGCATACCAACCTTGCATTCCTGGGATAAGCCCACTTGGTCATAGCGAGTTATATTTAATAAAGAAGTAAGTGTCCATCAACCCGACACCCTAACAAAAGCTATGAGCCTGACAATAAGGGACATCTAACCATACCCATCCAGTCTCCCTGTCCCCACCAACCTGATAAACCATCATCCTAAATCCCATGTTCATCATTCCTTTGCTTCCCTTTTTATATAGTTGTATTGCATCTAAATGTATTCCAAAAATATTTGCTTTTAGTTTTTTAAACTTTATATAAAGAGTACTATACTTTTATTCTGCTTGATTATTTCACTGCTAAGATTTAAACATATTATAGTGTGTTGATACAGTTGGTCCTTCTGATTGCCGTATATAATATTCCATTGTGTGGCTATCAAGAAAGCCACATTAAAGCAAAATATTAATAGGTCCAAACTGAACTCCTAATGTCTCCTCCAAACCAGCTCCTACTACAGTCTTCCCCTCTTGGTTAGTGGCAGCTCCATTCTTCCAGTCACTTGGGTTGAAACCCTGGAGTCATCCTTGACTTTTCTTTCTCTCACACCCCACTTTCCTTTTGTAAGCAAACCCTGCAAATTTACCTTCACCGCATCCTCAGAATCCAATCCCTTTTCACTGTCTTCATTGACACCTCTATGGTCCCAGTAGCCATTGTCTCTCACCTGGATTGTTGTAATCAACTCCTAACTGGTTTTTCTGCTTCTATCCTGCAGTCTCTTCTTAATCCAGTAGCCAAAGGGATCTTGGTAAATGTCAGTGTACTCATGTCACTCTTCTGCTCAATTCCCCAAGGCTTCCTATCTTTGAATATAAGCCCATTTTTTTCCCTATGGTTTTCAAGGTCCTAGGATAACCCTGCCTCAAGTCCTTTGCACCTGCTACTCCCTCCACTAGAATGAGCTTCATCCTGACATTCTCATGGCTCATTCCTGCACTTCCTACAGACATCACCTTCTTGTTGAAGCTCTCCCTCCCATCTAAAATTCCTCATCACCACAACCCTGCAAATTCCCCATCCTTGTTTTATTTCTTTCCTCCTTAGTACTTATTACTATTTAACCATATATATATATTTATTTATATATATCTTACTTTGTCTTGCTTATTATTTCTCTTCCACTCACTGGAATATAAACTCAGTGAGGGAAAGCATTTTTTGTTGGTTTCGTTCACTGCTTTGTACCATGCACTTTATAAAAGCACATGACAAATATTTATTGAATGAAAGAATACACAAATAGATGAAAAGTAACTATTAGCACATGTGGTTCATGGATAAAGCATAAAAATGAGGTCTTGTTGAAATCTGAAAACACACTTATGGGGGACCTGGAAGCCATGACTGATGTCCAGCCAGTGTGGCAGTTGTCAGGAGCCTCCAGGCTGCTGAAGGCTACTATAAGACCTCCAACCTCTTTCTGTCACCCCCGTGCCTCCTACCCACCAAGTCTTGCTAAAGTCTTGAGCCTAGCCTGGTTGCAGGCAAAGATTGAAGATACCTGCCAAGACCAGATGTAACCAGGACCCCCACCTCGTAAAATCACCTGCACTTAAGGAAAGATAAATTGAGTCTCAGGGAAAATGCTGAGTGGGCACAGACTGACCCTACAAGGCAAGAGGTGGTGAGGCTTTTGGCACAGCACTGGGTGTCTGGTCTTGGGTCAGACAAAGCATTTCCTTCCTCCTTCATAAAGTTTCTCCTGAGTGTGTCATGTGCCTGAACACATTCAGGCACAATGTGTTCTGGATTCTAGTCTTTTGTCTCCCTGAATTAAGCTCAGAGGAGTGGGGAGGAGAGCTACCTTCTGCACCAAGAGGTGAACAGAGGATGTCCCTGGATGACCATGCAAATTTCAGGTCATCTTCATATCTGGACTGGCTATAAAAATGGAGCAGTCAAGCTGACACTTTAGGGTATTTCTCTAAGCCCTTCAATGTTCTGTGCTGGCAGCTTCCTCAAAAGTTGATTTTATCCCATTCTGTTCTAATCCACACCATTAAACCACCAAAATTAAGGCACAGATTGTCGAAATTCTTAGTTCCACCCCTACTCCAGAGTGGAGTTATACAATCCGTTGAATGCATAATTAGAACTAAGAGGGAAGACTTTTAGAGGCAGCACTTGAATCATTTTACCTTCTTAAGGGGCAAGGTTGTTATTTAACACAATCCAATTAAAAGTAAGATTGCTATTGTGAGATAATATGTAATGTGTCTGAAAATCAAGAGATAATGTCAGGTTCCTCTACTTCAGATACATGAAAAGAGCTTAGTGCTTGTCTTTTACATGCTATTTGGTAGTGGATTTCGATTCATTTAACCCAGATATACAGAACCATGAACCACTGTTAGGTCCCTTTGCTTTGGGCCTGCTCTCAATCCACCTGTGTCAATGAGATACCAGGCAGGTAAGAGCAATGGTTCTCCTGAAGACAAAATGATTTATCAGAAAAGCGCTTCCTGGTCCAGAGCAGAAGCTTCTCAGAGAGCAAAGACCGCCTGGGGATGTGGAGGTGGGATGAGGATTGGATTGCCAGGAGGCACAAGGAAAATTCTGGAGTCAATTTGATTGAGGTGAGGTCCACAGACATGCTAAAACTCATCAAATTGTACACTTAAGTATGTACAGTTCATACTACATCAATCATACCTCAATAAATCTGCAAGGTTTCAGAGGGGAAAAAAAAAAAGACTTGAAAATTTTATAGACCTCTTTGCAAACAAGATGGATCATCTGTACTTGGGGAACTTGCCAGAATCCCAATCTTGACTTGCTGTCAAAAGCCTGGTTGAAATAAGTGATATCTGAGAAGGATGGCCCAAGGACCATTAAACATCCATTTGCTCATGTTCTCATCAGCAAAAGTAAGACACTTAGACCATCTAAGCCTAGCGTCTCATCACCAAGGCCCTCGCTTAGCCATAGTTTCTCACAATGTTCTCAATTATTTTTTAATCAAGAGCTCAGGCCAGGTGTGATGGCTCAAGCCTGTAATCCCGGCACTTTGGGAGGCAGAGGCAGGAGGACTGCTTGAGCCCAACCTGGGCAACAAAAAAAGAACCCCCCCCATTTCTACAAAAAATTAAAATTAAAAAAATAGCCAGGCATGGTGGCACATGCTACCCAGGAGGCTGAGGCAGAAGGATTGTTTTTGTTTTGTTTTGTTTTGTTTTTTGAGACAGAGTCTCACTTTATTGCCCAGGCTAGAGTGAGTGCCATGGCGTCAGCCTAGCTCACAGCAACCTCAAACTCCTGGGCTCAAGCAATCCTGCTGCCTCAGCCTCCCAAGTAGCTGGGACTACAGGCATGTGCCACCATGCCCGGCTAATTTTTTTCTAAATATATTAGTTGGCCAATTAATTTCTTTTTATTTATAGTAGAGATGGGGTCTCACTCTTGCTCAGGCTGATTTCGAACTCCTGAGCTCAAACGATCCTCCCACCTCGGCCTCCCAGAGAGCTAGGATTACAGGCGTGAGCCACCTCGCCCGGCCAGAAGGATTGTTTTAAGCCCAGGAGTTTGAGGTTGCAGTGAGCTCTGATGATGCCACTGCACTGTAGCCCGGGCTATAAAGCTAGACAGACACTATCTCAAAAAAAAAGAGTTCGGCCGGGCGCGGTGGCTCAAGCCTGTAATCCTAGCTCTCTGGGAGGCCGAGGTGGGCGGATCGTTTGAGCTCAGGAGTTCGAGACCAGCCTGAGCAAGAGCGAGACCCCATCTCTACTATAAATAGAAAGAAATTAATTGGCCAACTAATATATATAGGAAAAATTAGCCGGGCATGGTGGCGCATGCGTGTAGTCCCAGCTACTTGGGAGGCTGAGGCAGCAGGATTGCTTGAGCCCAGGAGTTTGAGGTTGCTGTGAGCTAGGCTGAT
>VSMD01103989.1:0-41874 GCA_008750895.1 Mirza zaza
ATAGGACGGGTGCGGTGGCTCACGTCTGTAATCCTAGCTCTCTGGGAGGCCGAGGTGGGCAGATCATTTGAGCTCAGGAGTTCGAGACCAGCCTGAGCAAGAGCGAGACCCCCATCTCTACTATAAATGGAAAGAAATTAATTGGCCAACTAATATATATAGAAAAAATTAGCCGGGCATGCTGGCACATGCCTGTAGTCCCAGCTACTTGGGAGGCTGAGGCAGAAGGATTGCTTGAGCCCAGGAGTTTGAGGTTGCTGTGAGCTAGGCTGACGCCAGGGCACTCACTCTAGCCTGGGCAATAAAGTGAGACTCTGTCTCAAAAAAAAAAAAAAAAAAAAATTATAAAGTTATAAAAAGTTGTGCTTGAAATTCAGATAATTTAGATTATTTTAAATTTCTGAAACAAATTATAGTTTTAATATCTTCCAAATTATGCCAGCTTTTGTTCTGTTTTTAGATTTCCTAAAATAAGTTACAAATTAGTAATAATAATCTGAGGCTAATATTAAACTATTTTGATAAGTCTTTTTGAATTTTATCTCATAAGGATGTATGATGTAAAAAAAAGCTAGCCAACCTGCTTTATATATCATTAATTGAACCAATTATAATTATGATTTAGGGAATAAGGTGAGACTGACATTTTAAGTAAAGGTCAGACACTTTCACAGAAAACAAAATGTGTATTCGACACTGTTGAACTTTACAAACTAGACAATGATACTGGTAAATATGATCTTTCCAAACTTTTCTTCTTAAACATTTTTCTATACTTGTAGATCATCTTGCAATGTCCTGTGTGGGGTTTATAAGTGCCAATTTTAGGATGTAATTTATTTTAAGATGTAAAATGGTGTATATCTAAAGCTTGAGAAAACAGTCCTTTTTGTGAATATTTGTATGAGGCCTTTTTCAGAAAGTCCCCAAACAATAAATGTTGGCATGGATGTGGAGAGATAGGAACACTCCTACACTGCTGGTGGGACTGCAAACGAGTTCAACCTCTGTGGAAAATAATATGGGGATACCTTAAAGCGATACAAGTAGATCTACCATTCGATCCAGCAATCCCATTACTGGGCATCTACCCAAAAGATCAAAAGTCACTTTATGAAAAAGACACCTGCACTCCAATGTTTATAGCAGCACAATTCACAATTGCAAAGTTGTGGAAATAACCCAAGTGCCCATCAATTCATGAGTGGATTAATAAAATGTGGTATATGTATACCATGGAGTACTATTCGGTTTTAAGAAACAATGGTGATATAGCACTTCTTGTATTTTCCTGAATAGAACTGGAACCCATTCTACTAAGTGAAGTATCTCAAGAATGGAAAAACAAGCACCACATGTACTCACCAACAAATTGGTATTAACAGATCAACACCTCAGTGGACATATAGGAATAACATTTATCAGGTGTCGGGCAGGTGGGAGCGGGGAGAAGGGGATGGGTATATACAAACACAATGAGTGAGATGTGCAATGTTTGGGGGATGGTCACACTTGAGGCTCTGACTCAAGCGGGGGAGGGGGCATGGGCAATATACGTAACCTTAACGCTTGTACCCCCATAATACGCTAAAATAAAAAAAAAATGAAAATAAAACAAACATCAAAAAAAAAGAATTATAAACTTGCTTAAATATTTGGATGACAACTGGAGCTTCTTACAGTAACATTTCACTGCATATGCAAATGACCAAGTTCAAATAGCAAGATATATTTGCTGGGCATATAAATGGAATGCATATTTCTTCTCTTCCTGCCATAGGTAGCCTTTACTGGGAACTAAGAAGGCCCCACAATTGATACACAAGTGTTATTGTTTTCATTGCTTCACATAAAGTGAAATCTTATCATTGTGATATCTGTAGGGAAACCAGAGATAGAAAGGCTGCTCAGGTTTAAAAATTATACTAGTATAAATAGCGAGGTAGTACACGTGATTTTTAGACTTCCATTTGCTATATTATTTTATTTTATTTTGAAGACAGAATTATATACTATACATTTTCCGTGTTGTCATTGAGTTCGCAGAGTTACCTAAAATTTATACCTTGAGCAATGAATAGTGTATCCATTAGCACATTATTGGTGAAAATGTCTTTCTAGCAAAATTATTCTTGATATTCCTCAAGGACTTACCCTTCTTAGAAAAAAGAATAAAAGGAGAACCTTAATGTTTGTTCCAAAAGTAGGTTTGTGTTTAATATTTAAATAGAAATTTCACAAACATTTTGTTTGTCACTGTATATGAATCTAACCAATGGCATGACTCTTCATTGACTTAATGAGTTGATATGACTACATTTAATTAAATAATTAATTACTTTTCTTGAGTACCTATGCACTGAAAACTAAGCTGGTTATTGGGTATACAAAGCTAATAAGAGCATTGTGTATGCCTTTGAAATCCTCAGTCTAGTGAGTATAACCTTATTAGGGAGAAATGATTCAAATATGTGGATGAGGACTCAACTAATGGATATATGTTTGTGCTCAATATTTATTATCCCTTTTTACCCATCCAAATCAACTGTAAAGCTGATAAAAAATAAATATAGCTAGGCTTCAACTCAGACCTACACTATCAGAATCTCATGGGATAGATTCTGCCCTCCACATGCAATTTTACTGCATAGTCAGTTTTATGAATCACTGATCTAGACAATGATCAAATAAAAGGTTACTTTTATCAAAGAGGTTAATATACTGAGCCAATGATGATTCAACTTGTTTGCTTTGTTCTAACAGTAGAGGAATGTGAAGTCCTCTTTAAACTTTTTAAAAATGAGAAAATGCTGGATAATATTGAAAATATAATTGTGTATTAGATAGTTTAACTGCTCATGTCTAGCACAGAAAACAAATATTTCAACATACTGAATTTTATTAACAGAAAATTTAAAGTTATCTCTACACATTTGTAGTAAGTCAGTGTCAACTTCTAGATCTATTTGTAAGCTAAAAATGTCTCCTTTATCACAATATTCAATATATGGGTCAACTGCATTATAACTTTACAATCTTTAAATATGGCCCAACAATTTGCAGATACTGTATGCACATAGAAATCATAGGTTGTACGATACCCCTACATGGGTTCTCTGAATTGGTAATTTTGAAGTTTATAAATAACAAGTGACTAGTGACATGTATGAAGACTAAGAACAAATAAATAGTAAACATGCTTAATATACATAGAAATTATACAGAAAGGGCCACCACAAACTAGGCAGACTTTTTTTTCTTTTCTTAATGGTATCATGGCACAGTAAAACACATAGAAAATGGCACAAATAAGATTTTTTAAGATTTTTTAAAATTTAAAATCTTGACAAAATTGGTTGATGTGTTATTTTATATCCTTGAGTGAAAAATGTGTAGAGTTGACCCAAAGGAAAAAATAACAAAAAGAAAAATGAAAATATCATTTGTTTTAAAAAACATTTTATTAATTATGCATTATTTTCCTATTAAGTCATGAAAATATAATAAATACAAAAATATATAAATCTAAACTTTGTAAACTGAGTTTCTCTATAAAACGTACTTTGTACAAAAAGCAGCTATTATATAAAAAAACAAAAGTATTTAATAATGACATATTATCTATTAGAGCAATTGATAACTGATGGGACAATATATAAAAATCTTTAAAGTTCAGTCATTTTTATATATTTTTCTTATTTACCTGTACAATAAATTTATGGAAGTGGAATACTGACTTTTAGTACACATCACCAAAGTTTACTTCTAAAAGCTGTTCCTCTTTATACTACCAGAAGTTTTGCTTGGTAGATGATCATCATAAACAACAAATATTAATAGCACTTTATTTTCCTTTTATTTTATTTTATTTTTTTTTAAATATGGAACGGTTCACGAATTTGCGTGTCATCCTTGCACAGGGGGCGTGCTAATCTTCTCTGTATTGTTCCAATTTTAGTATATGTGCTGCCGAAGCGAGCACCATTTTCCTTTTAAATAATTATTTTCCCTGTACTATTATTTTAAATGGAATGTCCAAAACAATTTTAAACAAATAGTGATCTTAACTTATTACTGATTATAATGGAATCGCCTCCAGAGTTTCTCTGTGAATTATAATGTTGGCTATTGGTTCAGTGCACAAAGAAATTTATGTTCAAGAAGGTTCATTATAGCATTGATTATAATAGCATAAAAATGGAAACATCCAACAATACTGGATAACTAAATATATTATGGAATATCTATATAATTCAATATTATATAGCTATCAAAAATCTTATTTTAGAAGAGTATTTAATAAAGTAGGAAGAAATCATGAGAAAAAGAGGAAGAATATGCACTAAAGTAATATTATTATTGAGTTGTTATGAGTATAGGTAATTTTTATTTTTCTTCTCTATTTTATTTATTCATCTGTATTTTTCAAACTGTCTACAATGAATGGATGCTATTTTATAGTTTAAAAAGAATCAATTACCAACAAGTACAAATCATTTTGGGAAAACAGTGATATTTGTAATCAAGAACACATCATTTTCAGTGTCTTGTGAAGAAGGAAACTTGATTGTAGAACAGTTTTAAAGGCATTTTTAGTTACATAGTATTGATAACAATTATCTTTATATAGATATTTCATTTTTCAAAATGATTTTTAAAAATCACCTCATTTGAGGCTCTAATATATCATCTTCATATTACATATGAAGAAAATGAGTCTCAGAGAGGGTGGGTCATCTTCCAAGATCACACTAGATATATTAGATAGGAAAGCTAAACCTTAACAATGAACTGACTCCCAGAATAGTTTTATTTTTGTTAGCTTCACTTTTTGTTAATTTAATACTATTCGATGCCATTTTATACAGTTGTTATTGAGGACACAGAGTTGTCACATAGTATATAGGTTGTGTATGCAGTGGAGGAATCCTGAACTGAAAGTCAGGAGATTAACACTCATCACTTGATTCTTTTAAATCTAACTGTATGGCATTAGGCAAATCACTCACATTCTGAGTCTTCATCTGCCATTTTATGATTCTACAACTAAGTCAGCTTTGTCAATAGTTTTCACAATCATCAGAATACAAAATTTTATTTAAATCAGCTGTATTTAAAAAATCATCCACCCACAACTGAAAGTGTTTTAAAGTTAATAATACTGCCCAGAGCAATACTCATATTTCTACTCAGGCTTCTATAAAGGACACACATGACAGGGTTCAAGAGGCATCTATCCTACCATGCGGGTGAATTCTAATTAA
Source organism: Mirza zaza (assembly GCA_008750895.1). NCBI lineage: Eukaryota > Metazoa > Chordata > Mammalia > Primates > Cheirogaleidae > Mirza > Mirza zaza. The sequence continues at coordinate 5,265 of VSMD01103989.1, forward strand.
GCAGTAAATAAAATAGGATTGCCTATACTCTTGAACTGAGACAGCTGTGGTACAGGGCAACTATGCATTTAAATTGGTTAAATCAGCCCTGGGAAAATTATTGAAGCTGAGACCAAGTTTTTTGGGGTGTTTTTTAATCTTTAATATGGGTATGATACCAATAATATCTAGTTCATAATATTAAAAGATTAGATAACTTCATCAAAGTAGAAGAAAACTGAAATTTAGTGTCTATTTTATGCTGTGCTATGCACATTTTTATGTGTTATCTCATTTAATCCTTATTTACAATCTTGTTAACGTGACATCTTGATATCACAGGAAAGATGGAGATCCTAAGGTTCAAAGAGGATAAAGACCATGTACCTAAAACCTACAAGTCCAGATTTGAAGAAAAGGTTTATCTGACTCTAAAGCCCCATGATGTCCCACCACACCTTGATGCCCAGTGTGTCTAGCACTATGCCTGGCACCTACCAGGTACTCACAAAATTATCTTTGAATTCATTCTTCTTTCTTTTCCTTCTTTTTACAAAGAAGTCCCTTATTTTCAGAACTTAATGTAGCATAGGCATTTAATGTATGTTCCGTAAGGAATCATAAGGAGTTAATGCAGCTTCCTAAATAAGTGCTGAATCTTGCTTATTTGGAACCAAATGTATTATATGGTATTGTATAGTATATATTAGACAAAATTAAAAATTAATGTTTCAATTGCTACATATAAATTGAATAGTTCGATTAGTAAGCACAATCCAGAAACAAAATATTCTTCCAATTTCTGCTATGTAATCAAAAGTTAGTAATTCTAAATGACTAAAATGACAATTGATATTGCACTTGAATTAGTGACTTTCAAAAATTTTTATAGATATCTAGTGATCCATATTTGATATATATTTCTGGTTATTAGCAATGTATCTAATGAGATTAATTAAAAATTATTAACTATATGGAATGTGTTAAAATTCTCATTTTTATTATACTGATGTAGAAATTACATTTAGATTTGGTGATACACATATATACCCTTTTCTGTCAAACTCATCTTGTGGTTTACCAAACTGCAGGATAGTAGAATCATATTGCATTTTAAATATTGCAAAGACAGAATGGAAATAAGAGGTGGGGCTTGAAACAGAAAGTTCTGCAGAAAGTTCAATTAAATACTTTTTGAATAGCCACTATGTTCAAAGTTTGTCTCAAGGTTCATATATTGGCAGTGGAATGGGGGTAGATGAAAGAGGAAAAACGTTCTTGTCTCTGCTATTTGCATTTTTCCAACTGGCCTATTTATAGGGAATTATGCTCCATGACAAATATCTGCTAATTGCAATAGCTTCCCAAATGAACATGGTGTTGGCCAACTTTATGAAAATCTAACAAAAAAGAATCATATAGCTGAGTAGAAATCTATGGTATACATATACAACATTTTATTAACCCACTCATGTATTGATGGGCACTTAGGTTGTTTCCACATCTTTGCAATTGTGAATTGTGCTGCTATGAACATTTGAGTGTAGATGTCTTTTTTATAGAATGTATTTTGTTCTTTTGGATAGACGCCCAGTAATGGGATTGCAGGATCAAATAGTTCTACTTGTATCTCTTTGAGGTATCTCCATGTTACTTTCCACAGAGGTTGTACATAATACCTCTTGTATTATCCTGGATTGAACTGGAACCCATTCTTCTAACTGAAGTATCACAAGAATGGAAAAACAAGCACCACATGTACTCACCATAAAATTGGTTTTAATGAATCAACACTTAAATGCACATGTAGAATAACATGGGGTGTGGAGCAGATGAGAGGGGGAAGGGAGGATGAGGATATTCACACCTAATGGGCGTGGTGCACACTGTCTGGGGAATCAACACGCTTGAGGCTCTGACTTGGGTGGGGAAAAGGCAGTATATGTAACCTAAACATCTGTACCCCCGAAATATGCTGAAATTAAAAAAATTAAAAAATAATCATATACAAGATTATCTGCCTGAGCTTAAATGAAAGAGAATTAGTCTAGGACAGTGCAAAGAAGGCACTGGGAAAATCTAATTGAACTGGGTGTTAATTTATAGACTAGCGGAGAAATTTAATAGGAATGTGCTAAAAGTGAAGGGCCTATGGACTTCAAATTAGGAGATTTGGGAGCTATAGATCTGCCAGAATTGTGATATGGTGTAGTGGAAGGAGAACTTGAGACTCAATCAGACTTAGTCATAGAGCTTTCCTCTGCCACTTACTAATTTTACAACTTCTCTAAGATAAAGAACTAACATATGTAACGTACCTACTAGCACAGTACCTGACATAAAATAGGAGCTCAATAAAGGTCATTTCTTTCTCTGGGTTTTGGTTCCACCATTTTTTAAACAATAGAGGCAGACTAGGACACTGCATGATGTTTAAAGTTCCTTTCCATCTCTAAAATAGAAGTAGATGACAGGTAAAACAAATCTCGTAAAGATTATAGGAAATACTACAGACCTGAGAATTAGATCAGTCAGTATGATATAACCAGAAGACTATAGAGCATTCTCAATATGAATCAAGTAAAATGTTTCTCCAAATCCGAGACAAAAATTCATCTTCAATAATCTTCACCATCTTAGTTTTTCTATTTAAATTGGACCTAAATTTAAGTTCACTCTATTAGCTCTCTTTTAGTTATATATATATATATATATATATATATATATATAATATACAATATTCACATGTATATACATGTATATGTCTATAATTTATAATGTATATTAGATCATACTATATATTATACAATACAGTATATATTATATAAATATATGTAATATGTAATGCAATGTTACATATGTCATATACATATATGCATGCATATAATTACACTCACATATTGCATATGTTATATATTATATAATATATACATTACATATAAATATGTGTAATATGCAGTATTATATATAATGCACATATAAAATGTATACATATATTTAATATATAATATGTATTATATATACTATTAGTGCTATATAAATCTGTATGGCATTAGAATCTATATAGACATCTTTCTGAACTGTTATATTTGTTTGGGTAAGGGGAAACCTCAGGGGGACTACATATCATTATTTGATGTTTCTGTCAGTGAAGAGAGAAGGGGTGATATTTTGAGGAATGAATACATGAACCTTCAGTAATGATCACTTCTACAAGGGTCAATACTGGGCATTACTAGGGAGAGACAAACTAAGAAAGATAAAGGTTGATGGAACTGAGGAAATGTTAGACAGAATCCATGGTTTTAACCTTTTGGATCCTAACATTTCTTTTTTCCTGTTAGGCTTTTGATGTTTTCAGCACTAGACCCTCTCCCTGTCTCAACCTCTTGTTCCCAAGACTTAACCAAATTAATGCTTTAGTTAGCTATACAAACTATACTTCTCTCAATGTGAAAAATGTATTTTCAGAATAGCAGGTGATATGGATAAATACACTTTACTCTCCACACAGTGCATATCTATGGTGTGATGACTACAATGGCCACTGCTCAGGGAATGAGAATGTTCAGGTGATTGGACTGAAGTATATCAGGGAGTGATATTGATTGCTAGGAAAGATTCATAAAAATGTTTTTTAAGGGAGGATGGTCAGGGAACCATTTCCCAAAGTAAAAGTGGTCACCTTATCCAGAAAGTGTTTGGTGACCAAAGCTTTTTCTTCTGTTGGATTAACAGAGATTAGATAAGAGATAAAGTACATGTTCCTGTGTGAACATGGGGTCACAAAGGTTGCCCAGAGAGTAAGTAGGTCTGACCTATAGCATGTTTCTTTTATTGTTAAGAAAAGGCTCTACTTGCTGGTATTTCCAATATTTTCCATGCCCATATGTGGTAGCCAATCTGGGGTTCTAACACATTTCACATACTAGAGTAACCTAAGGAAGACAGGGTACGTGGACAGTCTATTTTCAGAGTTTGCTCTTGGGATTTCATACCAGAAGGGATATGGTATTTTTCTCCATGAAACCAAAAATGCACCACAAAATTTGAAATTTCACATACAAGCACAAAGAGAGTTAAGGTGGGAATAGAGTTAATGCAGATTTGGTATACAGTTATGGCACTTTTGACTCATTTTAGATAGAATTGTTTCTAAGCAATCAATCAGAGTAAAAATACTTTTTAGCTCTATCGGATTAAAAAAGAATAAGAGGGATGTGTTTTATGAATAATAATCCTCCCGCTACCCTGATGAAAGCACTTCCAAAAACTATAAAACACCACACAAATATAAGGGGAAAGTTTGTTCGCTAGATATGTGGCAATGTGGTGCTCTTGCTATGTTTTTCATGCTACTGAGCCCTTAACCTTGTCTTTATATTTAATCTTCCACTTTATTGCTCCTTTATAATGGCTCTCTATTCTCAAGGTATATACACTGAAGAAAATAGCCACTGATATTAACTCTAATAATCTTAATAGCTGCTTTGACCTTATGTGGGATGGCTAGAAAATTCTCAATAATTGAGCTAAAAAACATTATTTTTCTACTCATGATAGTATTCATTCCCTTTACAAAAAGAGGTGAAATAAATAATGAATTTTTGTAAAACACCAGGTACCATGGAAATGTTTTATACTAAAGTTGGTGTTCCACCATCCTAATGTAAGACCGTCTAGCAACGATATAAAAGAGAAACTAACCAAAACAAAACCTCAACTCCCAGGATATTTCCTGCATATAATTTAAAAAGACTTCTTCTGTCATAATAAGGAAAAAAGAAAAAAGGGCTAATTTAAGAACTAGGTGGTTTATTTTCATTGCTTCTATTTCTAGGAAGCAGGTGGTATATTTGCTTTCAATATTCATGCCAAGAAGAGCATTCCTTAAAATGATATATATATATATATAATTTATGTAAGAATTATATATACATACACTCTCAGTTTCAAGTAGTAATATGTGGTTTATGAATTTTCAGAATAAATTTATCATGTTATAATTTGGATATTATGTATATTTGATATTCCGTGATTTTCTCCATCTGTTCTTGTTTTCCCACAATTGATAACTTTGATTTTCAGCATTGGAAGAAGAGAGACAAAATGATTTCTATTTGGGGTGACCATTTCATCTCAGTACTTCAGCGATAGGATTTATGTATATAAAAGCACATTCGAACCAGAGTTGTCAATATCTATTTGTGATGATTCACCATGGAAAATGTTCCTCTATTGAGGACAAAAACACCTTTTCTTGCTATATAGCGTTCCAGCAATACTTTTCTTTGAAGAAATCCCACACTTAGATGCTGCTTATGCTAAAATGCTTAAATAGTATGTGGCTCTCTCACCTCTTTGTATATCCAGATAAACAAATGGGTAAGTTTTTCCTTTGATACTCTTTATTTTGAGTACACCTCATGGACAGGGAAATGTAACAAACATCAAAATATCTGAAATAACTATTTAAAAATCTTTCTAAAATTAATGAAGAAAAGTAATGTAACAAATTTTCTGGGAATAGTTTCTAGAAACTAGTGTTTACAGGTTATATGATCAAGACATTTATTTGAGGGGTTTTAATTTTTTAAAAATTATGTAAGATTGATGCTAAGAAATTGGAAAGATATAAAAGGAAAGGATACCATCCAGCCTTCTTTCACTTTTGATAACATCACAGGTAGCATTCCTTCATTTTTCGTCATATTGTCACTGGTATTAAAATTATTTGTGTTCTTGTCTTATAGCCACAGTTGTACTTCACTGACTGCAGCTTAGTTATTTTGATTGTCTCCATAGCAATATCTTAACCAAAGCAAGTACTCAATATAGTTCTGGCAAACTGTGCAGATTTTCGGAGGCATCAAAGTGCATGGCATGGTCAGGGAATAGGAGGTAGTAGACAAAGTGACAAAAACATGGGGTTCCTGCAGTGGTAGGAGATAGGATGAACACATAGACCTGATTAAGATTGCAAATTCCTTTGAAAAATATAGTAATTGAAGCTTTATTCTACATGCAATGGGGAAAGACTTAGAAGCTCTTGTCATAGGGTTCACTTGATCTGATCTGTGTTTCGGAAAGAATATGCTGGATACAGGGTAGAAAATTGGACAGATGAAAGTAGGAAGTAAGACAACCTGATAGTAGTGAAACAGGTAATTTATGATGAGGACCTGAAAAAGAGAAGTGGCAAAGGGACCAATGTCAGAAGTATTTTAGAGATATTGTCAACATGATTTAGTTGCTGCTTGGATGTGACTGAGAAAAGTGTTGCTGATTTTAAAATACTTCCTGACATGGGTTAGGTACATGTGTGCTTATACCCAATACATACTTGTGAAGTGATTTACCAGCGATATTCAAACACACACAGACACACACACACACACACACACACACACACACACACTCACACACATGCACTCCTAATTATTATAATAAAAACTGAAGTTTTATATTTTGTCACTTTGATGTGCTTTTGATTTTACTTTTTTCAAAACCTGATATACTCAGGGATTTTCTGCACAGAAAAAAATGAAAGTTTATTTTAACACAGTTATATTTTGACTCCATAGATAGGGGGCTTTTTACACTAATAGCAATCAGGGGAGAACCTCAGTTGTCCTGAATCCGTATCCTTGTCGCACTATATCCCAACCCTCACACTCACCACTGACATCCTCCACATTGCCTTACAGTTGGAGTTTGACAAATATTTACTAATCTTGTTTGAATTCATGGTAAAATCCATTATCTAGCATGTTTTCTCAAATACAATGGCTAATAAATTATACCATAATACCAATATCCAAAAAATCTGAGTACAATAAAATACACAAAATTAAACTTTAGTAAATATTATTTACTTCAATCTACTTCATTGCTTTGAGTTAATTGAAAAAGATCAGTTATTTCACAATGGTGGTGAATAGGAATGCCAATGTATGAAGTTCTGGTTAATACCATGCAGATAATGAGTCATACCGTGATGAATGTAAGATGTTATTGCACCAAAAATATTTTAGGATTCTTGATGATGTTAATGAAATTGGTAGTCCCAGCTGACAACAAAGCGCTTCAAAAAATATCAGAAGATGTGGTATTGCAATGAAGAAACAACTTTATTTACGGATATTTAACTTAATACAGGTTATGCACACTGTATGCACTGAAATTACATCAAATACAACCAAGTGTTCATATCTTTTACATGTATTCCAGTTGAAAAATGCTCTATAATATTCATTCTAATATATTCGCACAAAAACTTTATTCTTTTTTTAAAATTACAGCTACAAAGTACAAAGAACTAAAGTTTTAAAGTGACTATTATGAATCCTCTTGTATTTTAAATCTTCATAATTTTATGTTACACTGTTTTTCTTCAATTGCTATTCTTAGTACTATCTCCACTCAAAAACAGAAATGATAATAAATTGTACATATTGCCCAATCAGAAAACAGGGCCTATCCTCATAAATATTCCTACGATTTATGTCAATCCATAGTCCACACTGAGCTGTTTATAAAAATGTATGTGTGCGTATATAGATTATGGTGGTAGGTATATGTGCGTGTACACGATTATGGTAAATCCATGCCATAGCTTTTTGATGAAAACATAAATAAAACTCATAAAGTTGCAGGCATATGAAACTGCAAATCTGACATCACACAGAGCACTAACAGAAAACTACTTATCTCCTTTTTGTTTTCATAGGCATTAAAATTAAGTAAGATATTAATGCAAAATAAAGAGGATTGTTTTAATAGTCTTTTATTTGGATTCATTTTAGTTATACCAACTGAGCAGAAGTTGACTATTATTGAAGGCAAATTTATCTTTTTTATGTGTGTATGCAGGAGAAGCAAAACCTATACTAGTACTTAGACAACAAATATTTTAATTATTTTCATATATACTTCAATATCATTGGATCTGTGATCATTCAGAAAACAAGGAAACTTTATAGTGAGAAGTACTGTGGTTACATTATAGCCAAATAATTTGATTAAAAGGAAAAAAATCGCATGAGGAAATATTCAGAATGCACTGAATATGATGGCAATTTTACTGAATGAAAGATGATATATAGGATGATGTAAGGGGTACAGGATGATTATAGTTTGGAAATGTGGCATAACAGTATAAAGGGAAACAATAACATTGTAAATGTAGATGTATAATCGATCTGAATGAGCTGTCTTTAGGTTGAAGTTTATATTATGTTTTTCCTGCTATAAACATAAACATGCACACATATATGCAAACGTGTGCTTATACATACACTAATCCATCTTAATCTCACTATATTAAACATCCAGTTAATTTGAATTATCCTCTAAACACAAAATTAGGTGTATTAATTTCTAGACATGAGTTTGTCATGTTTATCTTTCAAGTCTCAAACCTAAAAAGACTTAATTGTATGTTCTTTATCATTTATAAAATTTGTGTGCATTTTGAAGTAAATGTGTGCACAGCCTCATAAACAATTCTAAAATTTACATATGTAAAGTTGTAGCACCGCGTGGAATTTTGTTGTTAAATGTTATCGATTATTCTAGATTCAGATAATGATAAATTTATACAGCATGTCAAACTCTTTTCTATCTAAAATGAAGCTATTGTAATATCAATCTGTAGTATTAAAGTCAGTATCTGTATAAAGTCAAATAATTGCCAGGTTAATAATATACCTCCCTGTATGATGACAAATTGTACTTTGTAGATGTTTTGGTATCATGTAGACATAGCCATGATATCTATCTGGAACTGAATTTGTGTGAAAAAAACGTAATTATTTACTCTGAACATCATAAGTAATGTATACAATTTACAAAAAAGGCTCCCAATACATAGTTTTGAATAACAATGATCAAGTGAATAAAAATAATAATAAATATATTTTCTCATTTAGGAGCTCATAAACTAGTTTTTCAGAGTTCATGCAATTCCACTTTTGTGTATTCGTTCCATCTTTGAATATGACACTATGTCTGTGTTTACTTGCCAAAAGAGCTGATCAAATTTGTTTTTTGAAAATTTTAATTTCTTCAAGGTTGTGACACTGAACAACTATTCTGGCTGCATGTTGGTATTACTGGAAATATATTTGTGTAAGGTAACAATGTTTATGATCGATTCTCTTTAGTTATAATGTATAATTGAAATGGTGATCTGTATTGATTTTGTAATTAAGGTTAGAACTGATATGTAATAAGTTAAATATATTTTAAAGTTTATTTTATGGAATTTTGTAAATAATATTGTTCATCAGAGTTGCATATTTGTTTACGTTTATCTACCACTGAATAGAGTAAAAGCAGTAATATTTAAACTTTTCTCTATTTAAGTATGTAAAACATTATTTAGTTATCTAATTTTTTGTCAAATTTTAAGACAAAAATAATGAAAAATCAATTGTATTTCAAAGAGAATAATATTTTATGAAGTAAATCAATGAATAATTAATAAATATATGGTTTTAGGATATGGAAGAAAAGTGCAAATATTTCTAGAGAATCCATTGAAATACTTCATTTTTGCAATTATGCAAATTTGACTATCTGTAGCCTAATGAAATGTGATTTTTTTTTCACTTGACAAAAAGTTTATTACTAATTGAATATTCCTGTGATTGTGTGAATAATTAAATATAACTCACTGCCAAAAAGGGAAAATTAGAGCAATTTCAATTGATAATATCTAGATAATATGGAATAGGCAAAAGAATCAGTTATGAGAATTCTTGGAAATAATTATATAACTAGGTTATTTGTTCTAAGGGAACTTTTGGGAAACACTTAGATGGCATTCTTTTAAATTCTATTTTCCTTGAAGGCAAGTGAGTCTTATGGTGGAGATATGTAGCATGCCTCTGTATTACACTATCAACTAATCAAGCTATGTTATTACATGAATTTGTCCAATCATACATCTATAAAAATAAGCAATATGTATAATAAATAAGTCCATCTTCAATACATGTAAAAAAATCCTGCATGTATAGTTTATAATATAAAACAAAGAGAATAATTCTGTAATTTTAAAATGCATCACTTCCAAAAGTTATAGAGCCTTCAAACAGAATTACCAAGTAAGTTATAAAGAACTTACTGATACAGCTTGAAATGAAAACAAATAATTTTAAAATTCTTCATCTAATATCTATATACAATTTTCTAAATTTTTCTACAGCAAATGTGTATTACATATACGATAAAAATAAAAACCTATGGCTATTCTAGAATTTAAAAAGTGTACTCGTAATTATAAATATCACATTAAACCACGGATGTCATGAATGAACACCCATAATGCATGAAAAAAACAAATTGCACAATATTTTTTAAAAACATTAACTATATACAACACATATAGCTTTATATTATCACAGCACCTTTGAATATGCTAGAAACTTAAATCTAAATAATATTTAAAATAAACAAAACTAAGCTTCACAAAATCTAAGAAAATATGTCTATTATACAAAAGCACCTATAGGAAGCATTTACAGAGTATAATTTAAGTTCATACAAGATTTCTTAAAGTCTGTTTATCCTGTAGCATTTCTGTTGAGATCAGGCTTTACATCACACCTAGTTAGACACACAGTTACAACATCTAATTAAACAGTGAGGAGTGCAGGTGACGAAATAGTAAAATGAGGCACTAGTATTTCCTAGTAAAATGTAAAGGTTAGTACATATTGTACAAAATAGTGGTTGACTGATTGAATATAAATTCAACTTTTAAAAGTTATTCTAAAGCATATGCATTTTCACTGAAAATATGGACAGGGTCATCAACATAGAAAACAGAAGACACATACATAAAAGATTAATTAATGGATGGAATTAAAATTCTTTTGTAATTTTAATATTTAAATCATTGAAAATAAAAATAATGTAAATGTAATTGCTTAACATCTTACCTTTTAAAAATAAACTTTTACATTAAAAGTAAAATGAGGAAATATATTTCAGTGGTTTTTGTTCAATTTATGCACTATAGATTTTGATCAAAAGAAAACAATGCTTCTTTGAGTGCTTGCAGGGGGGAAATATATAATACATTGTAGATCATCAATCACTCTACTTTATTATTCAATAGACTAAGTTCACTAAAAGTTCCTTTTCTTTATTTATGAGGAAAAATCCTAAGATTTGCTATTCTTCTTTCTTTTCACTGACTAGAATAGGAACCAGACAGACCATCAAGGACACTACATTGAAAATATTTCATGAGTCTATTAATACCAACACAAGAGGTTGGATGATACCTGAGACCTTGTAAGACAACATGTAATAATAATGACAATTAAATTAAAGGTGACACAAAATCAACTGGTAAGAAGGAATGAAGTAGGAAAATAGATATTTTTGTCCTCTTTGGCTTTTGTCAAAAACTAGTTCAAATGTCTTTTATGTTGTTCTCCAATGGAAATACTATTCTTTCAAATACAAGCAAAGGATAGATCAAGGATTGTTAATAGTCAAATTAGAACGCATTTTCATCTGTGGTCCAAATTTAAATACTGTTAAATACCAGTCATCATTGTCTCATATGGGTAAATATTTTAGCTCAAAGAGTAGGAAAGAAATCAATTTAAATTTCCTTTCTCACAGAAGCTGCATTCTGAGACAGAGAGTTATAACTTTAAAAATAAAGTTTCTATTTTCACCTTCTGAAAATACAACACTCATAAAACTATTGAAAAATGTTTTTTAAGGGATTCTGGATAACTATTTCAAATCATTTTCGTCTTCACACACACACAAAAAGTGATTAGGAGTTTTTCTCAATACAGTTATTAAGGAAAGGGTCACTGAAGAAAAATAACGGTTTCTCCTTAGTTCGCAGTGTGCAGAAAAGGAGAGATCAGGGTAGCTAAGACACAAGCATTTAAAACACATTTATATAATAATTACATATGCAATGGTCATGAAGACATGGTAGTTTGTTATGGGACATTTGAACTCCTGATCCACTTTCTTGGGCCTCATGTTATTTAAAATTAAATGGAGATTTTGGAAACCCTCACTTTTAGTGTATCTTGGTACCTTCAGGGCACTGATTTTAGTGTTATATTAAATTGGTTCAATTTTGACATTCCTTGGAATGATTTGAATTACTGAAATATTTAATTTATTAAGAAAAAATGAGGAGGAACTAAAGTTGTTCTATGTGAATAAATTATACAAAGGTAAATTTCAATTTCCAGCATGTTTCTGCAACAGTTGTTTGTAAGTGTATAATGTAATATTGTAACATTTCTCATTACCAGTAAAAGTAGTTACACTGGCAGTCATTGTAATCAACTAAGTAATGTTTAAATAAACAGATAGCAGGTATGCTCAAGGACATTATTGAAGGTACAAAGGATTCTGTATTGAGTCAATGGGAACACTAAGTTTTAACTGAAACTTGTTTAAAATATTACCTATGTTTTAACATCCAAGATTTACACTAATTTAAAATGCTAAATAGAGCATAAACATCTAAATATCTTTACACCAAAGAACACCTCAAATAATACACTAATTTTAATGTACATACATAACAGACCAAATACTATTCACACTTTTCAAGATAAAATGATACAAAATTAAGCATTTAAATGAAAATCAAGGAAGCATATGTTATGCATTGATTATAAGGGTCCTTTATACTCCCTTTTTATCCTAAGAAATCATGAATTGTTTTTTAAAAAATTCTGTTAGTAGTGTTAGTTGGTCATAAACAGTTTAAAGAACATGGCATAAAATTGGACCATGTCATTCCTTCTTCAATAAAATATAATGTACAACCCATTTGAGGCATTTACTCATTTGTGTAGGAAATGAGTTAATCGGTCTATTGTGAAAAGTAAGTTAATTTTAAAGGGCAAATTATTCAAAGCAATGATATATATTTACTAATTTAATGGCAAAGAAATAAAATAAATCTATTTAAATGTGCACCTTATATTTCTTCCTAGGTAGTTTCAAAATTAAGGTGAAATCTTTTTGAAATATCCTATGTAAATCCTTGTTTTTTACCCTCATGTGACTGGAATTAGGTTTCATAATACAAGAAATATCAATATACTTTCTTCAAAATATTAGGGAGTATAAAGAACTTTACATTCTCCTTTTGATCGATAAATTAGAAAGAACTTTCTTTTTAGATGTTTATAGAAAAAGAAAACATGATTACAACAAAATAATTTTTAAAAATTAAAATAGTGGAACAACATGATTATAATCAACATGAAAACCCAGTATGATTATTTTCTATAATCCAACTTTTAAGCACAGTAGTGGGTAATTATAATGATTTTCTCAGCAACATTATGTTAGTGAATATTTTCAAAACACTGTACTAAAGATTTTTTGATTTTGTTTATTTCTTTGTTTTGGGGGTCTTAAAAAAAACCTCTTGCCCTGGATACCTTTCAGAAGGTAGCTTGGATAGTTCAGCTTCATTTCCAAACTCACGGAGATGATGTATAAACTCCTCAGTAATCACACAGGGCAAGTAATTCCATGTTTCAAGATTGATATATTAACCATCCATTTGTACATCAAGATAGCATTATATTACATCACAATTATTGATATTCAGAGCAAGAAAACAGAGAAACAACACGACAGAACTCTGTTATTATACTATACTGTTTCTTTCATAAATTTTAGATTTCCATTGCCAGATTACAGCTAATGAAAGCACAAGGTTCACTGGGACATAATTTTTAATGTGGTTTTTGTTTTGCTTGCTATTATAATGGGAAATTCAGATTACAAAATTAATGATGTTAGCCAAATTTTGAAATCACAAATCATTGAAATTTTTTTGTTAGGGGAAAAGAATTATGTTGTTCCTAGAAAGTTATATCTCACTGCAGATTTCAATAGTTGATGTCCTGGAATCAGTCTAGGACAAGAAAAATAACATGTTATCAAAATGAGATGGCTGTATTCTAGGAGTTTTTTTTGCCAAGCATGCTACACAGTTAAAATTAACATTACCAAAATATAGATGCACAGAATCAAAGCTACTGAATTTGACAGTAGTGAATATCAATCCTATTCCAAGCTAACTCAGACTGTTATCATTTTGAATCCATGTATCATATCTATAGCCTGGTTTCATCCATGAATTATAACTATCCAAACTTTTCACCATTCTTTTCTACTCATTTCCAAAACTGCAATACTATTTCAACTCAAGTCACAGAAATTCATAAAGCTTTTGTTTGTTTGTTTTGGGGAAATGATGTACCTCAAATACCTATCTTAAGTGACTTGTATATAGAAGCCCCCTCCCCAAAAATGATGTTTTCTTTTTATTTCCCTCTCTATTTTTCAAATGTATAGTCTTCACAACCTACTAATGGGGGAGTTGTGTTAAGTAAGACTTGATTTTGGCAGTTTATTACTTTCATATGACAATTATCAAAACTAATTCTAAAATAGTTATTTATATTTATTCTTTTTCTAGGGACATACCAACCAAATGCTATCTGCTTGCTCTGAAAAGTGTTAAAAGAAGGTAATATTTAGACTCAACTTCTTAAATTTCATGCTTTACATTTCTACTACAATATATACAAAAATACCTTCCATAATACATGTATAAATTTATGCCAAAGAGGAACATCATATTACCCGGATATAGATGGCTTTATGCAATAGATGCATTCCTGTCTAATATATGGGTCCATAATATTTTAGAACATCAGAGCCAGAAAAACAATCTACAGAAAGTATTTGATTCCCTTTTTAAAACATCACATTTTGGACCAAGACCCTTGTATCTTACAGGGTCTTGGGATACTGGAACCATTTTACTAGAACTAGAACCATTTTATTCCTCTACTTTCATGTTTCTATTCAGATGAGTAATTAACTAAATGTAAATATCACCTTAAATCATCCTTTTGAAATGTGTTTCTCACTGTATTTGAAATAAATTGGAATATTTCTGCCTTCTGTTAACAGTAATATTTTATTCTACTTTCAGTATTTCATTAAGGAAAAATGAATTTTTATTGTATTGTCTGACACTTTTCCCCATTTTGTATATTTCTTTAAAAGGAAGACACTTACTATATTTGAATTTTTAAATACATAATTTTTTTTTGGTGCTCACTTATCTTGTTAGCATTCTGCAACATCAGTGAATATAAAATGTCTCTCCTGGCACTAATCACAAATTGAACTGCATATAAAAAGGGTAAAGAACATTGCAAATGTAGCACAAAATGTAAAGATTCAAATTATTTTTAGTATCATATTAGTCTGCCTAAGTTCACCAATTCATGTCCAGAAGATATTTAGTAATGAATATGAAATAACTGTGAACCAATGACAGACATAAAATATATAATTACTTTTTTAAGATGTAAAATAAATCAGATAAGTCATTTGACAACTCATTGATCCTAAGATAGTCTTTTTGGTTGGTAAAAATCTAATGATAACTGATAACTCATTCTCATTAGCATTTACTTTTCATAATTTGCTTAATTTATGAAGCCATGTGTCCTATGTTCATAAAAGAGTCTGTTAGCTATCCAATATAAAATGCCATAACAGGAAAAAGTTATTCATTTTACTGACTTTTTAAGAATTAGAAAATACAACACATAAAACAAAAGGTGAGGATATTTGGAAAATAATTTTTTTCCTTCATCCATGCCTTGCTTACTGAATGTTCATATACTCAAGTAAAATTAGACTATCTCATAAAATATCTCAGTACCTTCTAAAATATTTGAGGCCATAACTCGCTCTATTAACTAACTTCATGAGCCAATCTATTAAAAATGACGATTTACCAATGTAATTCACAAATCCCACCCTTTGTATGATTTTTTAAAAAAGTCACAAATTAAGCCCAGGAAAAAATGCTATTAGGATATACAGCACACATAGTGTTATTCATAAAAGATACTTTTCCGTTGAGAAATGTTTCCAATAAGCAGAATAAAGATAATAATTAGAAAATGAGAGTGCCCTTTTGAATGCTTAAATATAAATAAAAACACACCTTGTGGAGATGTTAGACATCTATTATGTTTGTTGCCCATCAAAGATCCACCATGAGAAACATGACACTCATCCAAACTGTAGAAATAACCACTGCCCTGTAAATTCACTCAAAGCCTAATGGAAACTCTCTACACAGAGACTAGGATTATATTTTACCTTTTGCAATAGCATTTAATTGTGAAACTATGTAAAAAAATTGCACCCACAACTGAATTAGTACATTACCTTCACTGCGTGATTCAGAAAGGTTAATGTTACTGTGCTATTTAACTGTGCACATCCTTGAATGACTTCCATTCTTAACCCATTTCCAAAATTATGGCAAATGTTTACACTATTATCTTGAATCAGATAGATTTCTTTAATATCTCTAACTTTTGGTGAGAGGGAATCTATTTTGATTTTCACATTGCTACTATTTTTTAAGCCTAAATAGGTGTTCAAAACACTTAATTCATTGAAACTGAGCTTAAGACCTTTTTAAGAGTTACACAGACAAAATGATAAAGTCAACATGTGGCATGACTTCGAGAGGAAAAAACGTAGATAAATTCCATTGCTTAAATTTATTAAGGATATAAGCATCTTTAAATCATTTAATTTACTTATGAATTTATAGATATATTTGTATTAATTTCTCCATGGAATACAGACAAAAGGCACTGTATAAACTCTTGATTTCATGAATGTATTGGTTTTTAAATTATTGTTCACAGATTTCTTATGTCTTAACATGTCCATAATTTCTTTTTTGCCCATTAGAGAAAGCAGACATATTTCATTTTCCAAAAGTCATTATCTTTTAAGAATGTTTTATGAAGGGCTCAAAATACCTTGCATAAATATGCAAATATTTAAGTGGATATCTAAAATAGAGATCTAATAGATATTTCATTCTCTGGCTCGAAGATGAGAGTGAACATGACTTCATTCTTGTTAATCCCATTCTTGTTACATTGTGTGAATATAAATTTGATGAGCCAGAATAATGTTTTAGTTTCTAATCTGAAAATGACACATTTTTTTGAGAAGACTTGGAAGTGTGGTGGGGCATGGCAGGGAGGATATTTTGGTGCCATTTAATTACCTTGGGCAGCCACAGATTTTCCCAAGTGAAGTTGGGATTCTCAGCACCATTAAAATTAAGAACTTCTTATGAGATTCTGAAAAGCTTTACTGTAATGTATCTAGCCCAAATTGTTCTGATCCTCATGCACACAATGGTACTGAGGACAGTGCTACAACCCTTTGTTCTGGTGTTTTTCCAGTATATTCTCTAGCAAGAAGTGTCATACTGCCATCTACAGACAAAATTGGCCTTATTATAATCAACATTCTGTGCCCAATTTTCCTACAATCAGCAGTCATTTTGTTCTGATTTTCTATCAAACTTAAATGAATCCATATTTCTATTTGGATACTTATGGAGAATGTGATTGTCTTGATCTCTCTTTGAAGTCAATAGATTCTGTAAAGTTCTACATAAACTGGAAATAATTTAAATAATAAAGATAGAAAGTTTAGTTAGAAATTTGGATTACCTACCGGTCTGGTGTGTACAGACACAGGAGTCTTGAAAGTTGTCACTGGATAGCTGCACTCGGAAACGCTGTAGGGATCAGAACTGCTGGAGGAACACTTGGAGATGGAATCACAGGCCACAAAGGTGTTATCAAGTGGCAGTTCCTGGATGATGTGGTGCTTCGAATTCAGGGGAGTTTCAGGCTGGATCTGGAAGGCAGGTTGTGGAGAGGCAGATTTGTAGTGTCGGGCCAAATCAGGGCTGTCGGGCTTGAAAGTAGTAGGTGTGGTGCACCAGTTGTACTTGCCCATGGTTTGATCTTCCAGCTCAATGGGAAGATCTAGTGTGACACTGTTTCCTTCATTGTCAGCATCATCTGCCTTGGTTTCTTCAATAGTGACAAAGTTAAGCAGTAGGTTCTTAGGGGCATGCTTCTTCTTCTTCTTCTTCTTTTTCTTCATCATTATCATCTGCCTGTTTTCTGGGTTTGGAGTAGCCCATTCAGAATTCTGCTTGTTTTTCTGAGCAGCCTTAAGGCGTGGTGAATGGCGACATCTTACTACAGCAGTAATGAAAATAACGAAGACGACAGTTATGGTTCCAGCAACAATGGCAACCACGATCTTGACATAGTCACTGGTTGGTGAGGATGCATCAGCTGTCTCAATATTCTGGGTCACTGGTGTTTCGATGCTTTTGCGTACCATTTCATGAATCAGTGTAGCGTTGGTCACTGACTCGTTCACAAACAGATTGACAATTATAACATTGAAGAGAGAATCAGGTTGTCCTAAGTCTTCAGCTTTGACTATCACTCTGTGTAAACCAAGATCTGCAGCAACACATTTCTCCTTCAGTGTGATGTTGCCTGTTGTTTGGTCAATTATAAACAGATCTTTTGTGTTTCCTCCTACAATGCTGTAACGAAGCTCTGCATTCATGCCAGTGTCATTGTCAACAGCAACAACCTGGAAGACTACTGTGCCTGGATTAGTAGATGGTAGAACCAATTCATAGGAGTAGTTGGAAGGAGGGACAACAAAAACTGGTTTGTTGTCATTGACATCAACCACATTTATGGTTACTTTGGCAGTTGTAGAACGTGATACCCTACCACCATCCTCAGCCTTTACATAAAAAGTGTAAGATTCTTGTTTTTCTCTATCAAATGAAATATTTGGTCGGATGACACCAGTCTGTGGGTCAATAGTGAAGTCATCATTCACATCTAAAATGGAGAGAGTTACTGCAGAATTCTCTCCATAATCAAGATCGGTTACAGTGATTAGTCCTACTGTGCCATGTCTTGGAAGATTTTCTGGGACATAGAAGTTGTATTCATCGTGAGTGAAAATTGGGCTGTTGTCATTCTGATCAAGAACTGTCACAAAGACCGTGGCATTGCTTATTAAGGGTGGCACTCCATTATCTTTTGCCAGAGCTGTGAAGAAATATTTTTCCTGTTTTTCTCTATCTAGTTTCTTCACTGCAGTCAAAATGCCTGTCCGTCGATCCACGTTGAATTCAGGTGGAGCATCAGTGTCAAGCAGGTAATTGATCTCAGCATTACGCCCACTATCTGCATCTGTTGCACTTATTTTTGTCAACTGGGAGCCAGGAAGATTATTCTCAGGAACAGAAAGACTTATGAAAGATTGGGTGAAAACTGGAGCATTGTCGTTTTCATCTTTCACTTTGATGAGGAGCATGGATGATTGATTCAAAGGAGGTTGGCCAGCATCTGCGGCCAATAATTTAATGGCATATTCTTTTGTGGACTCATAGTCAAGATATGCAGCAGTCTCCAGGAGGAACTGATTACTGAACACTGGCCTTAATCTGAAAGGGACCTCATGATCTGTGAAGCATGTCACCCTACCATTATGGTCAGCATCCTTATCTGTCACAGTTATGAGAGCAACTTTGGTGTTGAGTGGAGCATTTTCTGAAAGAACTACAGTGCCATTGATTGGATTTATGATGTATCTTATGTCAATTGATGGGACATTATCATTGATATCTGTTACATTTACCAGCACCATTGCTCTTGCTGGCATTGTCCCGCCATCACTTGCCAAAACCAGTAACTTGTGGTTTGGTGATTCTTCCCTATCCAGTGGTTCTTTGATTGTGATAAGTCCAGTGGTGGTGTTGAGGTGAAATAGTCTCTTGGCAATGTTGGAGACTAGATTGCTGAAATAGAAGTGAATCTTGGCATTTTCACCTATGTCAGCATCTGTGGCATGGAGTTGTGTCACTGAAGTACCTACAGGAGCATTTTCTGGTATACTGACTTCAATCTCCTCCTCCTTAAAGACTGGGTGGTTGTCATTTGTGTCGGTAACACTTACTTGCAAAATAGCAGTACTGGATCTTTGAGGAAAGCCACCATCTTCAACCTTTACTTTCATCACATAGGTATCCTTCTCTTCCCTATCTAACTCTTTTTGAACAATCAATTGTGGCATCTTGTCTCCTTCCGGTGTTTCAATGACATCTAGCCCAAAAATGTTTTGACCCTGGAAAACATGGAATGAAATATATTTTAGCTTCTGCTAACATAAATTAATACATTATGTTAATTTATGTAATGAGAAAAATTTCTTGGAGCCACCAAGTTCAGAAATAGGTGCCAAAAGACTTGGGTTCTAAGTCTCAACTCTGCCTGTAACTAATATTAAGACCACACTCAAGTTGCTTAACATCTCTAGGTATTTTTAAAATTAGAGAATTATACTAGAAGAATTGTTCTGGGGGAGGGGAGGAAAGGGGAGGTTTAGGCATTGCATTTAAAAATAATTAATGTATTTACGTACACTATTAAAGTTTGCAGAAGGAAGAATTTTAAAAAAGAATTGTCATTAAATTTTATAAGATAAATGAAGCTATAAGTGAATAACTCAGGATTACTTACTCCAAATGAATTACAATATTTTTACTGTAGATTTCAGTTGTCCAAGATGCATTTTCCCCACCAAAAGTAAGGAGCAATATAAAATATTCATACAAGACAATAGAATAAATATCACTTCTAATAAACATCTTTGGCAGATAGAGAAAATACACAAAATCTGATTGAAACATAAACTTGTATGAAATAAACAGAATTTCCATTTTTTTCCTATATGAACATATGATCAAAATGAAATTATCCTGGAGATTAAAACATTATTTTATTAACTTTTTTTTTAATGTGCAAGCACAATGAACTAAAACACATGCTGAAATGTCAGATTGAAAAAAATAGCTTAGGATAGCAACTGTTTTCTCTTCATTACCATGAAGTCACAGTATGGAAATGTTTAATAAACAGTCCTGTCTCTGAGCTACAAAAAGATGAGCCCTACACAGATAAATGGTGATCTTGCCAGCTGACTGAGAAGTAGTGTTGATTGGCTCTCAGGGGAAGTCTTGCCCAGTGTTACTTGTAGCATTTTGACAGAAATGAATAAGATAAAAAGGAATTGGAGGGTGTAAAGAAAAGATCAGAGGGGACCTTAAGATATCTATTCATGGGTGATTTATGAATATATATACACACATACACACATATATAATCTAAATAATGTTTAATTTTCCAATATATTTTTACATAAATGTTGCTGACATGTGGAGAGGATCAGTTATTGATCTCTCATTTATGTGCTGTATCATAAAATGATAACATTTGAGATTATAGTTTTGTCATTCCAATGTATAAAAACAAGATTCTAAAAATTAAAAACTAGTAAATAATATCAGGCTTTCAGGAATTACTAGACTATCTGGTCAGTTTATAAATATATTTCATATCATATTATCTTTTGTAAATGTAACCATGTAATAATTGGCTATATATAATCTTATACAATACCCTAGTACATCTATCTTTTTCCTCTTATCAATTACTTGAAGATATTTCTAAAAACTTTTGGATTTTTTTTGCACTGAGATTTACTTATACTTTAATTCAAATGCAGAGCCATAATATACCTTCATAGAAGAATTAGATGTTTATTATGAAATTTAAGGTGGCATTTCTCAAAAATTAACTAAAACCATTAATTTGCTCCAATGTGATTTTTAAAAATTTTTCATATGTGCTAACCAATGTGTACTGGTGATCTTATTTTTAATTCATGCAATAAAATGAGCATTCCATTCAGATAAATCAATAAACAATCTGGCTTTTCTTTGAGTCTATAGTAAGGGAAATATTTCTCATGTTGTACTTATTTACAGTTTAAAAATTAGCAATCTGAAATCCATTATTTTGTAAAATGCATATTTTAAGAGAAAAACAGAATTTTATGACAATGATATTGAATATAAATACAGTATATACCATTATAATTTGATCTAAATAAATTTAGTGATTAATGATAATTTTATATTTGTAATGATATTCTAAAAGGTTTTTAGGAAGGTTCAAATCTAGAATGTCTCATTTATAGGAAGAAAAAATAATTTATAAATTATACTTCATAAAAATCCATGGTACTTAATAGCATCCTCTTAATTCTGGGCATCCCAATATTGAGTGGCTAATATGATCAGAGCATTCTCCTAGGCACTGGGGATATGGTGGTGAGTAAACATACTTTACTTATGTAATAGTAATTACGTTCTAGCTAAGGTGAGAGAAAAATCAATGTCGAAGTACTTAATGATGGTATTGATAATAACAGACTAACATTAATTGAGAGAATAAGTACATTCTTTTTTTTTTTTTTTGAGACAGAGTCTCACTTTATTGCCCAGGCTAGAGTGAGTGCCATGGCGTCAGCCTAGCTCACAGCAACCTCAAACTCCTGGGCTCAAGCAATCCTGCTGCCTCAGCATCCCAAGTAGCTGGGACTCCAGGCATGTGCCACCATGCCCGGCTAATTTTTTCTATATATATTAGTTGGCCAATTAATTTCTTTCTATTTATAGTAGAGATGGGGTCTTGCTCTTGCTCAGGCTGGTCTCGAACTCCTGAGCTCAAACGATCCGCCCACCTCGGCCTCCCAGAGAGCTAGGATTACAGGCTTGAGCCACCGCGCCCGGCCGAGAATAAGTAAATTCTTAATAAGAACTATAGAAGGAAATTATAAGGTATTATTAGAGGTTATATAAAGGAAAACTAATATATATAATATGGTATAAAAAGAACAAGTAAATGTTCTGAAGTTCTTGAGTTTCAGACTTAATTATCCAATTTATGAGTATAATACACTTGGAAAAGAATATGCTAGTTTTAATTTTTAAATTTATGTATGCTTGTGCATTTCATGTTTATATATTTAGTGTTCAGTCTTATGTGTTTGTCTGAATTTTGAATTTTCTTTTGCTTTCTCAAGCAAATTAAGGCAAGTTTATGTCAGTTGAAAAATCCAAGATCAGCATACTCGCTGTCTTTTAATTATTTTTATGTGAAATGGCAGTAATATTAAAAATAGATTTTTTTTAATTCTCAAAGTAATAATGAAATATATGTACTAGCTAATGGATAATGTCCCTATTCCTCTTCTGTCTTCTGCAACTGTTCTGTTCAATATGATAGTGATTAGCCTCAAAGGGTATTTAAATTTTAATTAATTAAAATTAGATAAAATTTCAAAATCAGTTCCTAGTCACACTAGCCACATTTTAAATTCTCAATAGCTTCACATGGCTAGTGGCTACTGTGTTGGACACTACAGATATATGACAGAACATTTCCATTATTGCACAGTTCTATTGGACTGTAGAGTTATAAGGTATCATAATATTTTACTTTAACAAAAATCTATGTTCAGTCAGGTGATTGTATGCATAGCCTCCCTTCCCCTAGATATTTGGAGCTCTATAGATGACTTGCTGTTTTACATATTTAAACTTCATATTGCCCAAGGAATTTGAACAGGAATTGCCTACATGTAAGACATAAATAATTTTCAACAACGTTTTGGTAAGATATCTAAGTTTGATGTCAGAGTGTGGTGCCAACATGAGCTTCTCATCATTATTGATTATTATTCCAAGGCTGCTTCCTGTGCAATCTCCTTCAGGAATAAAGAATGACTAAGGCATGGATCTAACATTGGTCCTACCTTAATGCAGTTATCTCAACTGATGTTCACACCTGCATGAGCAATAAAAAAACTAAAATCCTTTGCCATATGTTCGACTATGACATGAAAAGAGTGATTAATAGTTTGAGAGGGCCAGGCGCAGTGGCTCACGCCCGTAATCCTAGCATTCTGGGAGGCCGAGGCAGGCGGATTGCTTGAGGTCAGGAGTTCAAAACCAGACTGAGCAAGAGCGAGACCCCCGTCTCTACTATAAATACAAAGAAATTAATTGGCCAACTAATATATATAGAAAAAATTAGCCAGGCATGGTGGTGCATGCCTGTAGTCCCAGCTACTCGGGAGGCTGAGAGGCAGCAGGATTGCTTGAGCCCAGGAGTTTGAGGTTGCTGTGAGCTAGGCTGACGCCATGGCACTCACTCCAGCCTGGGCAACAAAGCGAGACTCTGTCTCAAAAAAAAAAAACAGTTTGAGAGAATTGACTTGTAGTATCCCATATTCCAAAACTACTTAAAGTCATTTACCTTGCTTATAGGGACAAACTCTGTATGTGTGTATCTCTAGGTAATTTTTAAGCCTTAATACACTAACAGATGTGAGTGTAGGGTCATGTGGCATGAAACTTTGTTTATATGTATAATCTCTAAGGACATAGCACCTGGCATATATAAATACATTCAGTAAGCATTCATGTAAGCATAAATACATGCATGAATTAAAAGTGTAGTTCTTATGTTAAAATATAAAAGGAGAATAGCAGTTTGTTTCTAGTTCTGTCTGTGTAGGCATAGGAATACTCTATAACTGTTGACTTAGGGTTTTTTGTTTGTTTCAGTTTACTTTAATAAAACCCTCCAGAAAGTAATTTAAGTATTATTTCCTAAAATAACTACTTTTTTCTTTTCAAAAATGTAATAAAAGCCAAAGTGTCAATTGTTAGTAAAATTTTACAACTTAGCTGTAAACTTTTATTTTCAGAAGAAATTATGACAAATATTAACTGTGGTATATAGCCAGTGCATTACTTAAAAATGCTTGAAGCTCTGACCCGGGTGGGGCAAGTGCAATATACATAACCTAAATATTTGTACCCCCATAATATGCTGAAATAAAAAAGAAAAAAATACAAAACCTTGCATCTGCCCCCCACACATATGTACAATCAAAAATGAAAACAAAAAGTCAGATAAGAAAATAGCATATATAAGCTGGGTGCAAGAATCATCTGCACATGATATGTCGATTTTGGATTCTGCTATCTTAAATGGCTTTGATCTCAAGTACACAAAATTGCCAACTCAGGTTTAGGTCAAGAAACATTTATGGACTTTCTAATAACCTCATATAATACAAAAGACTTCATTTCATTTGTGAGTGATATTTCTTCCTAGATTCGAAAATAAGGGTTGCAACCCCTAAAGGTTTGCAAACTCAAGACAAAAACTGCTGAAATAAGCAAGATGTTAAGCCATTCTAGACTTTAATTCTTTGTGGATATTTGTAAAATCAAAGAAGAGAAAGTTGGTGTTAGATATGAAACTCCCAAGAGAAGTATTTTTTGCTTTTGATAAAAAATGAAAGGATACTTATTGCCAAATAAAAAGCTGTATTTTTGTCTATTGTTTTGGGAAATAATTAACAGAACCACCATAGAAAACTTCAACATTTTTAACATATGCATGTAAGACTCCACTCCATTGCCTACTGGAAGGTAATAAATAACAAGGCACTTTCAGAGCTATAAATCCGGTACAGTTGCCCAGAATTGTGTACAATGCCAGTAAGAACTAAAAATAGTTCCAAAGAGATTGAATTCTAAAACTGATTAAATAAAAGCTGTTTACTCTGTAGATCGAGGAATGCTGATGGAAATAATAAAATTTATTTCTGAGCTTTACCACTGCTTGATGTATCAAAAAGCAACCTGAGTTTAAATATTTTTTTTCATTTTTTCTTACTGATTCATCTATGGGCCATAGAAATGTAAGGACATAGTTTCAGATGAATAAAACCACAATGATATGGCTATTTTAGAAAAGAGTAGGGAAATACCTTTAATGTTCTCAATACAAATATAATGGATACTATCATAAATTTACTTTCATTCCACTAAAATTTCTTGGTTTGCTTTAGGCTGTCTGAAATTATTAGAGGGAATTGCAACTGTTGCTTATATATTTAATATTGTGGTGCCATTTAGATTCTATGCACTATTTCTGGAATATTTCTTTCAGCATTAATTTGTAGCATTGTTAAGGAAAACTCAATAAAAAATGGATTACAAGTAAAATGACTGAGCTGTTAGTCACATATTTGCCAATAACCCTAAAGTAACCAATTCTCTTCCAACTTTAAAGTTATATTAGGGGATGTAGAGTAATGTGTAAGAAAACACAAACTCTCTTTGGAAGAAATATTTAACACTAAAATATTAATAGTAGTGGTGTTAATTTTGGTGAAGCCACACATAGTGCTTAAAATATCATACATGCATATTTTATCTACTGGAATGTAGCAATGCCTATTTAGTAGAACAATATTATTCATAGCCTATGGTTCTTTTTAAATGTTAGTCCAAAGAAAAAGAATTTCTTTCATTGACTTTTTCTCTCTATTTTATCAGATTTCAATGCTAGGAACAGTATGTCTTTCCCTTTCGATAAAAGGATAGGCACTCAGGAAGGTTGTTGAAAATGATAGTTTTTACACTAAGTTCTGTCAATGTGTTCTCCCCCTTACTTTGAATTTTTAAAAAATAAATACTATTTCCTTTTTTATAGCCATGTGTAACTATCACTACCCTGTTTCCACCATCTGACAGAATATTTAAAGCATTTTATTATATTATTTGGAATACACGCTCAGACTGAAATGTCTTAAAGTGTTAAGCTTAAATTCACAACGTTATGAGCTGGTACAAAGGATATTTAATTGAAGATATCAGGGTTGTTATATTCATAAAACAGATTAATAAGTGAAGCAAATCCATTCATCAGATTTCCATTTGGTTTTTTTTTTTAGTCTATTCTTCACTTGGTTTTAAAAAGCCAGATTTTAACTTTCAGAAAATAAGGAACAATCTTAAACCAATGACTGAATATGAAATATAGAAATGAAATAAAAGACAATGTGATTCATTCTGTGACCTTTCTAGGAGAAAATCCATCATTTTATACCAGTATATATAATAATTCAACATTCTCTTCCTTATTTGTTCCATTCGCTTATGCTTGAGCACTCTCTCTCTCTCTTACTCTGTCTCCTTCTAAAACTTGCAAAAGTTAAACATGCCTTATACCATAGAAAAATTCTTTAAAACTATACAAATGTTTAAAATACAAATTGGACTTGATCTAGAGATTTTAATGTTTTACATTTTATTTGAAAATATTTCCTTTTAAATAATGTATTTTAGCATGTGATTTTAATCACTAACTGCTTTTAATTGAGAAGACATGCAAAACAAATGAAATGTCATTCCGAATAGTTGCTAATCAGCTTGTTTTAGCAGCTGCTCCTTTGTGCTCAAGTTAGATAAGTTGGATTCATAAGAAAACAAGAATACAGTAGAGTATATTCAATTACTGAATACTAGTACTAGAACAGACTTCAGATATCATCTAGCTTTCCTTCTCCTTTTGCAAAATGGGCACTGGGATTCAGTGAGGTTTGGTGACTAGCCCAGGATCACACAGCTAGTTTATTGCAGAACTGAGTTTGAAAGCCAAATCTCTTGACTTTGAATTCAACGGTTTTTCCTCTAAATTGTGGTTACCTCTCAAAAGGAAGGTCTTTTTGATGCTAGCAAGAACTCTGCACTCTAGAGAGCTCTCAGCATGAGATAATCATCAGGAAATTACTATTCAAAAGGAGCAAAAACAAAACAATAAAACTGCTTCCTATCCCAAAACATTGAGCCACTGACAAAAAAGTTTCTTCCCTGCCCTCTTCAAAACTATTCTATCACCTTTAAGGAGTAGTAATATTTAGTGAAAGAAAGAAACCAAAGAAATACCATTTAAAAACAAGCACCACATGTACTCACCAGCAAATTGGTAATAACAGATCAACACCTAAGTGGACATATAGGAATAACATTTATCGGGTGTTGGGCAGGTGGGAGGGGGGGTGGAGGAGATGGGTATATACAAACATAATGAGTGAGATATGCAATGTTTAGGGGATGGTCACGCTTAAAGCTCTGACTCGAGGGCGGAGAGGGGCATTGGCAATATATGTAACCTTAACATTTGTACCTCCATAATGTGCTGAAATAAAAATAAATAAATAAATAAAATATTAAGGGTACATAAATATATATAATTTTAATTACCAACTTAAAACATATAAACAAATATTAAGGGTGCCATTATTTCTATGTATAAACTGAGTCAAATTCTCAAAATGGAATTCACCACCGCTATTCTTAAATAGCTAATATAAAGTATTTTATATTTCATGAAAGATTTTCTTTAAAAAAACATTTTCTTAAATATTTCTAAGAAAAGTGCAAAAGCATTTTATGTTGGTATATACTGTATAGTTGCTATATATTAAACTATTGTTTAACAGAAGTAATGTAATGATCTAATGGTTAATTTTAATTAAAATTCATGATTATGTCAAATCTTATCAAAAATTTAGTTTCAACAACATGAAAAATATGATCCTTTACTAATAGACACTGCTACAAATCTAACTGATTGCTTATTTATAATAGGAAGACAAAATTCAATATGCTTCTGCACCAGTGTGTCTGAGAAAACTTCAAAGAAAGAGAGTCAGTACATAAGATAAGTTCCAGGAAGGGAAAAACAATGTTAAATATCTAAAGTCTTATGAAGGCATATCTTTTAAGTCTCAGGGCTTCTTGAGTGTTTCTATCTATGATTGGTTCTACCTTCTGAATTGTTAAGTCTTAACCAATTTATGTTGAAATTAATATCCTCAAAGCCTAAAAAGCTCCTTTTTCTAAAAAATAATTTCAGTTTCTATAGCACATGAGAAGGCCATTCCTTCTGTGCCATGGCCTCTGATTACCAATTAAATGGATGTCATGATAAATGGTGGCAAATTTTCTTGAGAGAGATCAATGACAAATGTGTCCATGGATCACGTTGTTTTGGAAATGGGAAGTCATTGTAAGAATAGTTCAAACCCTTTGCTCTTTGAAGCAAATGGAGTTTCAAGTAGCCAATAACTAACCAGATAGCTTATTCTAATCAAGGTCTTAACGAATAATTGGAAGTCATTAATGCTATCACGGGTGAACAGCCGAATCTTGTGGTTGTTCCAGCCACAAAACCTGTACCAACAATTATTTTGTGTTGCTGATCACTAAACATCGTTCACATATATGTGAAAGTCCCAGATTTCTCAGTGATCTGGTTTTTGAGGTATAGGATATAGTCCAACAAGTAGAGTCAGATCACAGGTGGGGATGGAGGGCTAGAGGATGGCATGAAAAGGCCGGCAAACCTGGGTCTTTTTTTTCCCCTGCACATTTCAAACAAACCAAAAGAGTATTTTTCCCCCCAGTGGAGGTGAACGATTGGGAATCCTAGCTGTCTTTTTATAAATCTGTATTTTAACTAAAATGTACATTCTTCTTTGCTAGAGGTAAGACTGATCAAGAATGGGGTGCATGGGATAGTTGTGACATGCACCTGGCATAAGAGATAACTTAAGTAAAGAGAGAAGTGTTTAGGGCAGACAATATTAGACCACACATAGAGAGGAGTCCTTTTTCCACTAAATCAGAGAAAGGTTCAGGTATGTCCATTTATAGTCAGAGTTATTTTCATAATCAAAGGTTTATCCAGTTGGCTCTGATTCCATGAGAGATATGTGGAGATATTAAAAGGGCCTTATCCAACCCATGTTTTTCTGCTTTAATTTTGGGAGAAGTGGAACTCATCCCTGTTTGCCCAAATGTTTTCTGATTCTGTTTTATAAGGAAGTAACACATCTTCTGAGATGATATCTGACTATTCATTATCTCTGACTCTTCTTAAAACAATCCCTTGATAGAAAAAAAAAGAAGCCATCAGTGTTCTATAAGCATGACTGCTCTTTATATATTTAAGAAGTCTTAACCTACTCAAATTTACCAGAAGTATTTTATATCAGCAAATACCATGCCCCATAGCACTGATGCTAGGAGTGATTTAAGTTATGTTTGGTTGGGATCAATTTGAATTAAGAGAGATAATGATATTTTCAGACTACTAGTAATTTATTTTCCTCATATTCAATGAATAACACTCTTTAATCAGGGCATCAACTATGATATCTAACCTCCATCCAGAGACTAGTAATGTGCATGCAATTTCTCTAAAATTAATTAAAATGTTGTCTTGAAAGACAGAACCAGTATTATTTTATGGTGCAACAACCAGCAACTATGCAAATCAATCAAACAACTAAAACTTCTATTCATATAATCAACTCTTTACAAACCCAGCCAATGATAAGCTCCACCAAATTGGTCCCAGTTTTGGTCACTGAAGAACAGACATTTTCAACAACTAATAGCATTTTAGATAAAAATGATTATGGTATGGATATATGGTCAAAAACATATTTTCATGTGCCACATTGCTAAAATAAAAATACTATAAAATTCAACTACTAAGAACAATTTTTCATAAATACATTGAAAATATTAGCTTAATGAAGGCTTACTTATAACAAGATAGCCATATAAAATCTATTATACACTAGTATCAACTTTGTGTTCCATTCATATACCAAATCTTCAGTTTTTAATTTGCCTAATTCTAGAAGGTGTTAATTTTTATCTTTCATTATCCATATTACCAATTAGCAAATAATTTTTTCAAAAGCTACTATTTTAACATTACTAACAACTCTTTTATGATTATTAAATAAAATTAAAAATGATTTTATTAATGAAAACAATGAACTTTATTAGCTGAGCTCTAATCATTTATAACACATATAAAAATGAATATACTTATATATCAATTTTCTCCTTGCAGTTTTTTTCCTAAGGTTGGAAATTAGGTTGTCAAAGGACACTCATATTTGATTAATTTAAGTACTCAATTTATGAAATGGGTTCATTATATAAGTTAAAATTTTGTTAGTGCTAATAATAAAAGTGTTTTCTATATATATAAGACAGAATAAATATTGAGAAAATTGTGCAATTAATGACATGTAAATCAGGCCTGAAATTAGAAGAATAAACCATCTCTCAAGCTACATTGCTCTATCATTTAGCATTGTGTTCCCTTTAGTTACATAAATATGAAAATAACTTTTACATTTAAAATTACAAACTTTAAAAAAGCACTATCACTTCATGAAATCTCTTCCTATCAAAAACTTGCTATATGTGCTAATACTATTCTGCCTATGACCCATAAGGTATGAGTTATTCAAATTGCATTTATTGTTTCATGTGTGAAATATTTTATTATCTGGAAATGCTCATCATTTGAAGGTTTTTGGAGGTTTTCAAAACAACCTGACTTCTCTGTGGAGTTATTAAAATTTTTCTACACAAGACAAAATCTGTTCCTAAAGGATATGTAAGGATGGGCTAAAGCAATAGCTCTACAGGAAAAATTCCTCCGCCACTCAGAGGATATTTAGCAATCTCTGGAGACATTTTTGTTGTTGTTACAACTGGGCAAGAGGGCTACTGGGATCTAGTTGGTAGAGACCAGTGATACTGCTAAACTTTCTACAATGTACTGGGCAGCCTCTGTCGCACACCACAAGAAAGAATTATCCAGCCCTAAATGTCAATAATGTCAAGGTTGATAAACCCTGGGCCAACATAATGAGAATTACGATCCTAGAAGAAAAAGATTGAATTGTACCCAAATACAAATTTTACTCTGAAATCAACATAACCGGAATTATAGGAGGCCAGTACCTTATCCATTAGGCAAATGGGGCAGCTACCATAACTGGAATTATAGATCAGAAAAGACCCTCAGAAATATAAATGGAGAGAAACCAATAACATTTTGCATTCAAATCATTTGTGCAAACATCACTTTTTTTAAGGGTAGTAAGCTAATTATAACAAAATATATTTTTATTTAGACCTTTTTATCTTGTGTGGTTAATCATACATTTAAAATATCTTGAAGTCAACTACAAATAATACCTAATTTTATGAAAATATGAATGGATTAAATACTTTGAGGAGAATAAGTTTTTTACTTAGATTATTTGCATGGTAGGGCAGAATAGCAGCAAACTAGTTTCTATTTGTGACCAATAGAGGTATTGCCTAAAAGTTTCAAGATTTATACATAGTTTGAAAACAGAAGTGGTAAACATCGATGCACGTGTAAAACATAATACTTGAATTTAAGTAAATCCAACCACTCTACTCATCAGACCACCTGACTATTGGAACTGGAGATATCTTGATTTCCTCAACTGACCTTTGGATTTCAACTAAAATTTTAAAATCAAATTTGATTCAGGTTCCAGACAGGTTCTTATTCAATCAGAGGTAAAACCATAGATGACAAAAAAGAACTGAAAATATGGGAAAGAGTATTCATACACAGAAGACATTAGTCTATTTATCTGATATGAATAAATGTCCAATGTTTTATTTTATATTTATTTAAAGTTAAATCTAATATTGGTCACTATTTCTTAAATGAAAGTGGTGAATGTATTTGATCTGTGAGAATTTCATTTGAAAAACTACAGTGGTTTAAATATCTAGGTTCTACAGGTATTTTTGCATAATATTTTAACATAATTTTTAGAATTGCATTTATTGCTTACTGATTTACTAATGTAAAGTAGTAAACACAAGTTTAATATAAAATATGGAAAATTTTCCATAGCTCATTACATCTCTATCAATTTGCATCATATTGAGCAATAATATACAATGCAGTGGATAGTGCAGAAAAATAAATAGCATGACAATAGAATTATCGCTGTTTTGTGATCTACTAAGTCGCTGATCAAATTCATCCTTTACTTATTATAATAATGCCTCTCCCTTATTCTACTAAAAGAGCTGTCACTAATGTGAAAAGATGTTACAATTCTTGACAAGTAAGGGTTATAAAATAAATGTTTCAACAGTACAAAGTTGGCAGAGGGAGTTTTCAGTTTTAATTCTCTTTTTAATCGAGACTTTATGGGGGGTCTGTCTCCTTTTCTTATGATCTACTTTGAATAAAGTTTACCAGTTTAAGGTCATAAACAAGCACACTTATTTTCAATCTATGGATAGCCATATGTCTTAGTTTAAAAGGGGGAAAAACAAAGACAAATATAGGTTTAATTATAATAGGAAAATGTATGTTATATTTGGAAAGTCACATATTTTGATAAAAACTTTAATAAATAAAATGTTCTCAAAATTGAGTCCCAAACTATAATGCCCACAAAATATTTTATAGTATTGATCAATTACTATGATTAAAAGATGATAATTGGGCAATGTGGCAAAAATATATGTTAATAAAACCTTTTACCTTGACTAAAAATTAATGTAAAGGACTTATATGTCAGAGCCAGTATAGTATTTATACTTTTCCTCTGAAAATCAAAGCAGAAGTTAAAATTGTAGGTCCACGGTCTCCATATGCTATCACATTATCAGTAAGAAGCCAATAGTTGTAAGAAAAATGGTTTAAAGCTTGGTCACCAATCTCTAGGCTGCAGACCAGTATCAGTCCCTGGCCTGTTAAGAACTGGGCTGCACAGCAGGAAGTGAGTGGCAGGCAAGTGAGTGAAGCTTCACCTGTATTTACAACCACTTCCCATTACTCACCATCCCCCCAACCCCAGGTCTGTGGAAAAATTGTCTACCATGAAACTGTTTCCTGGAGTCAAAAAGGTGGTGGACCACTATTAAAGAAATGCATGCAACACTACCAAAAGAAAGCTTCAAAGGGAATATAACTCCACCAAAATAAATTATTAAAAAAGGAATCTCTTTATCAATGATGCCTAGTACACTGAAGTTTGTGATACCTACAAATCCAATTTTAAATTTCCTTTAAACATCAATACTATTCTAAATAAACACACCTATTTGCTTTGACCCAGAGGGAAGATGCTGTTCCCTGTAAGACACTCTATATGTAATAGAAACCAAGAACAATAGTACTACAACACTGACCTGAACCAAAGAGGGGAGATTACTAATAACAGGAAAGAACATCTAATAGAGATTTGAGTTGATCTAATCCTATGAATAATTCTGGATTTAAAAACATGGTTTCTGAGAATTTTGATATGCATTGGCTGAAGTAGAGAGTTTCTAGGAAGTATTTTTAAAGTACTGTGAAGGAAAATAAAATATAATGGGGAGGGATATGATTCACTGAAATTTTATTATTTACTGCTGAATAATGAAGTATTGATTATAGTTTTAAGTGAAATGAGTTATATGGAATTATGCTAAATTACTTTCATGAACATAAAAGCATGAGCAAAGAAGCCTGGATATTAAGTAAAACAGCACTCAAGTAATAGACTTTGAAGTTATGCTTTGATGACCAAGCTCTAATTTAATGACATCACAATTTCTCAAAAATTTGACAACACTAGTTATATAGTTTGAAATATAGCAAACCCTATCAATGACAGTAGACTGGTAAACATGTAGTAAATACTGATTTTTAACTTCTGAAAAAGACATTTTTCTCTGATCAAAATCGTTCGTAATTTGGCAAAGTGCCAGAAGTAGAAGAAAAACAATTAATATAAAGTTAAGGAAACTAGTAATAAGCAATTTGCATTTTATAACATCATTGCTCTACAATAGAATGTATACTATTAAACCACAATGTTGTTAATCTAACTGAACTCTATGCCACATTTTTTATTTAAATTGATTTTTATTATCACCAGAATTATTGAGGTTTGTAGTAATTGTTATTAACTCTACTAATTAGATACTTACTTGAGTCTAATTCAATTATTTTTATTAGGAACTATGCTAAAATATTCAAGCTATCTCAAGGAATTAAATGCAAATTTCAAAATAAACATAGTTGGAATGTGTTTTATAATTCATCTATTTGCTTCTTTTCATGGATAATGTCATATAAGAGAAATGAGTGATCCTGATATGCACAGTTGACTTGTAAAACAGAAATTATTAGCTACATTAAAATAGTATACAAGCACTTAAGTCAGTATCAGAAGATACATGCATATATAACATATAATGTTCAAAACACTTAGTGAAAAATCCAGGCAAATCCATGAGAAAACAAAAACATATTACACAAAAATATTAGATGATTATTGGTAACATCACATTTTGTAATGTTGATGAATGGAGAAAAACAACAAAATACAAATTTGATCATTCATTGGTGGTGTAAATTATCCTCAAAAGAGTCTATTAAAGGAAATAAAACTATTCTGTTATGAATATTTATGAAGAATATTTCCATGCAGACAAAGTCACTATTGTTCTTTAACAAAAATCACTCAAAGCTTTGGATCTATGATCTAAAACCTTATTTTGGAAAGATGCTCCAGAGACTCTGTAACTCATTCTCTCTTCAGGCCATACTAAAATGGACTCCACAAAAATAGATATTTAGGGGAAAATGTAAAGGGAAGGAGAAAGTCAGTAACACATTTAGCTTCCAAAAACTTTGTTTAGAAACTTGAGCTGAAGTCTGTTCCCTCCCACTTTTTGTTGGTCAGTTCACAGAAGCAAACAACAATAGTCTTCATATATTTGAATAATGACAAAGGAAGTGGAAATCGTACGTCCAAAAGCAAAGGAAGTATTTCCACACAAAAATGTGGAAATTAAACAACCTTTTGCTAAATGATTACTTCATAAATGAAGAAATCAAGATGGAAATAAAAAAAAATTCTTTGAACTTAATGACAATGGAGAGACAAGTTATCAAATCCACTGAGACAACAGCTAAGGCAGTACTGAGAGGAAAGTTTATTTCCATAAATGCCTATAACCAAATGTCAAAAAAGTCACAAATAGACAACCTAATGAATGGACTAAAAGAGCTGGAAAAAGAAGAGCAGACCAACCCCAAACCCAGCAGAAGAAGTGAAATTAACAAGCTAAAATCAGAACTAAACGAAATTGACAACAGGGAAACTATACAGAAGATTAATATAAAAAAAGTTGGTTCTTCGAAAAAATAAACAAAATCGACATGACTCTGGCTAGACTAATGAAAAGCAGAAAAATCTCTAATAAGCTCCATCAGGAACAAAAAAGGAGATATCACAATGGATCTCATGAAGATACAAGATATAATCTACAAATACTACAAAAACCTTAATGCAAGCAAACTGGAAAGTGAGGAGGAAATGGACAAATTTCTAGAAGCACATGGCCTCCATAGGCACAACCAGGAAGAAATAGAATTCCTGAACAGACCAATATCAAGAGCTGAAATACAAACAGCAATTAAAAATCTTCCTAAAAAGAAAAGTCCTGGCCCAGACAGTTTCATACCCGAATTTTACCATACTTACAAAGAAGAACTGGTGCCTATCTTGCAGAAATTATTCCTCAACATTGAGAAGAATGAGATCCTCCCAGAGTGATTTTACCAAGCCAACATCACCTTGATCCCCAAACCAGGAAAGGATCCGACAAAGAAAGAAAACTACAGACCAATATCACTTATGAATATAGATGTAAAAATTTTCAACAACATCCTAGCTAACCAAATCCAGACGCTTATCAAGAAAATAATCCAGGCTGGGCACGGTTGCTCACGCCTGTAATCTTAGCACTCTGGGAGGCCGAGGCGGGCGGATTGCTCGAGGCCAGGAGTTCAAAACCAGCCTGAGCAAGAGTGAGACCCCGTCTCTACTATAAATAGAAAGAAATTAATTGGCCAACTAATTTATATAGGAAAAATTAGCCGGGCGTGGTGGCGCATGCCTGTAATCCCAGCTACTTGGGAGGCTGAGGCAGGAGGATTGCTTGAGCCCAGGAGTTTGAGGTTGCTGTGAGCTAGGCTGACGCCATGGCACTCACTCTAGCCTGGACAACAAAGCGAGACTCTGTCTCAAA
>VSMD01103991.1:0-29046 GCA_008750895.1 Mirza zaza
CACACACACACACACACGCACGTTGCTGCCTCTTTCCCCACCACCCTCCCAAGTCCCTTCTAAGCCAGGAAGGTAGCATCTGACCAGCAGAGAAAAAAAGAAAGAGGAAAGGAAAGAGAAAGAGAGAGATTAGCAGGAAGAAAATCCGATTCTGGAGTTACCTTAGTTACCAGCTCCTAATGACTCGCGGGGCGGGCTCAGCCACCTTCCTGAGCAGGAGGACCCTCCCTCCCGGGCCCCTCCATCACCCCATTAATAAGACGGGGCCCTTGTTCACGAGTTCTGCTGCAGAAAGGGAAGAATCAAGGACTTTTCAATAAGAGAGAACTCCCTGGGTGGTTTTGAATAGTTGCTTTTTGTGTGGCAGTGAGGGACTCGTCCTCGGCTCTCTGCCCTGGCCGCCTCCCTCAGCCGACTCCGTCTGGAACCGCCTGCTCCTGGGTCTCCAGATGGATGAGCTTGTTTCTCCCGGAGCTCAATCCTTTATTGTTCCTGCCTTTCCCCTCCTGACACCCTCAGCTTAGCAGAGGCCACGGGCAGCCTTTGCATCTCAGGAAAGCAAGAGAATCCCTGAGATCGTTCTAAAAGGGCTTACAACGGGGGAGTGGGGCTCAGTGTGGCGGAAACAAAAGCATGCTCCCCACATCCAGGGTGCCGGGCCTGGCAGCCAGGGCCAAGCTCACAGCCGCTGCTCTGGTGCCAGTGGAAGGGGAATGAATGGAGGAGAGGCTGGCTGAGGGAGATGACGGTGGAACAAGAGGGAGATGAGTAAATCCGTTCTATCAGACACTGCATATCTTAGGAAAGCACATTTCAGCTCTTTTGGCTTTTGGCAAACTGGTCCTATCCTTTAATTTTCTAATAAAAAGGACTTACGTTTGCTGAAAAGGCAGTAACCAGCCTCGTGTCAGTGTCTCTTGTAGAGACCATAATTCCTGTCCTGGGTACTTCCTGGTTTCGGGGTGGGAGGTGGGCTGCTGTGGGCATGGGTGATGCCATAACAGGGGCTAAGGGGCAGGGACGTTGGGGCACACGGCAGACACCAGGCCGTGCCACGTGGCTTTGCCCTGCCCGCCCCACCCTGACCACGTCCACTGCCAGCCCAGCCTCACACCATGGTTCCAGACTTACCACTGAGACTCACAACAGACACTAAATAAACATTTGTGGAATGAATGAATGAATCTTATTGCTGAGGCTTAGGGTAGCTGGCAGGTTGCTCAAAGGGTCAGATCCTGGTTGAGTTGAATGAATGAATGAATGAATGAATGCTCTCCAGACTCTGAAACCACCTAAGTGGAAGGACTTACCAACCCCTCCCCCAAGCCCTGGCACTGAATTCACTGGAAACTTTGCCAAAAATAATATCCCTTCCTTTTTTTAATAATATGCGTTCATTGTTTAAAAGAGAGAGAGATGAAACAGAAGTGTGTGAAGTCAAAGTTCATGTCCCTGCTGCTCCACGCCTGAGTCCCCCAGAATCAAGGGTGGGACCCGTCCTTCAGACCTTCCTCCCAGCTCTGGGAATTCTGTGCTTTCCCATCTGATTTCGGGGTCTGTTCCACAGAACCCTTGCACATGTACTGTGCTACAGCCCTGCAGGGCCCCTTGGCCATTCCCCATCCCCTGTCCCTGTGAGAGAGCTGCACGTGGCCCAGACCTCCCAGCCTTGCAGAGTGGCCCTGCCCAGGGCACAGGAAGCACACAGTAGGTATTTATGTATGTCCCCAGGGGCTGTATATATGGACAACTTTTCTGCTATTACAAGGCCTATTACATTCCAGTCCCAGTTTAAACAATATCAGGTAGGCAGAACATTTACCGCGGACAAGCACTGCATAGATGGTAGCCTTTGACTTGGGAGCATTCTGTATTCAGGTCTGTGCTCAGTTCTACATCCTGAACATGTCTCATACGGTACTGTGTGCCAGGCCCCCTGGCTGTGGGAGCCCATGGTTCCAGATCGGTGGGGAGGCACCTGAGTGGCCGAGCTGCTACCCCTCCCCCTAGCGGTACCCACACTGCTGGCATCTGGGCGCTGCCAGACTAGTCTATGCCACTGGAAATTCCTGGGCACAAGTGTTTGCTCTGGGGCTGCCTCCAGCCCCCAGGTCCCAGGCACCAGGCCCCTGAGGTTCTGCAGCTGCCATGGGAGCAGCCCGGGGTTCATCCAGTCAGGCACGTGGGGAGAGACACAGAAATGCTCAATGTGTCGCTCCTGTCCTCAGGACTGACTCTCAGTCCCTGGAGGTGGCCTGAGAACCCAAATAGCGACAAGCCCCTTGGGTACCAGTGATTCTGGCCAGGATTGGGGACTGACACAAAGCACGGACCTCTTTTAGGCTGGGCAGGGCCCAGATCTGCCCTGGCTGGGCGGTGGGAGAGTGGACAGGCTCAGGAAAGGCAGGGGAGATGGAGATGGGAATGGAGGGAGACCAGCAGGGGTGTGGTCCCTCAGGTTCTGGCTTGGGTAGTGAGACAGTCTCCATGTTTTCTGCACAGTGCTGGGCACACAGTGGGCACCTACAGACCTGAGCTACTGCACGAACAGTGGCATTGGTGCACACAGGGATGCCTAAGGAGCAGCAGATTTTGGACTTGACAACTTGGGGATCCCTGCAGGATTTCCAGAATCACCTCACTTTGTCACTAACACCCAGCTGGGCTGGGGGAGACCCAGCAGCCATAATGGTAGCATGGGATTCGGGTTCCCTAGGGTTCAAAGACAACCCATTTGCCCTGGGTGGCCCTGCCTGCTGGGAGCCTTGGCTTGCTCTTCCGCAACGTGGGTCCAGCCGCTCAGTGCTCTCAGGGAGGCAAAGCCCCTGCGCAGAACTGGTCCATAGCAGGCAAGTTATCAGGGGCAGCCTTGTGTAGTTTTCTTTAAAAATCATTTTTTAATTACAAAAGGAAAGAAATGGTGGTAAATAAAGAAGGAAAAAACTACAGAGGTACATAAATAGATCAGAGTCTGTCTCTCGACTTCCCTTCAGGTCATTACTTTTACTAGTGTAATGTGAGT
Organism: Mirza zaza; assembly: GCA_008750895.1. Taxonomy (NCBI): domain Eukaryota; kingdom Metazoa; phylum Chordata; class Mammalia; order Primates; family Cheirogaleidae; genus Mirza; species Mirza zaza. Next base: position 3,023 of record VSMD01103991.1, read on the forward strand.
CTTCTGATTGCGTTTTGGGGGCATTTACACTTACACACACACATTTACACTTACACACACACACCCCACATTAAATCTTCATTGAGCCGAAGGCTGAACTCTGAAGATTTAATGAAGCGCCAGACCCCTGCCATTAGAGGGCGCTTACGGTCCTGGTGGGGAGACAGCCCTCAGCTGATAGATTACCTTTCCAGGGGATGTGGGCCTGTGAGGGGAGGAGGTAAGAGGGGTGCACTAAGGCAGGGGCTAATGTTGGGGTGACAGAGCAGGGAGGAGGCCAGGAAGGGCCGACTGGGTTGTGGGATGGGAACTGGGCTTTCTTGGAGATTGCAAGTTGTTAGGTAGAGAAAAGGAGAAACACTTGGGAAGGGAGGAGTTTGGGATGGGCTGATTTTAGAGTCCCTGTGAGATGGCCAAGATCAGCCACTCTTGGGGTCCTGGGTGCCAGGCCCTGGAGTTTCCTTTTTCTATTTAAGTAAGGGAGCCAGTGAAGGCTTTTAAGCAGGGAAGTGACCTGGTCTACTGTGTTTAAGAACAGTGCCTCTCTCCTGCAGAGCTTGCAGAAGGGTGAGACGGGCATGCCCATCGGGGCTTGTGCGGAGGCCACGGCAGGGGTGGGGTGGTGGCCCGCTGGCAGAAAAGAAGGGTGAGCTTGGGCCTGGGAAGGCGGGAGCCCTGCGGGTTGGGGGCGGGGCCGGGCCCTGGCTGGGGACAAGGACGGGCTGTGTAGTTCCCACACGGGTGCTGCAGGGGTGGCAGGCCAAGGGAGGCATGCCCCCTGGCTCAGCCCCTGCCTACCAGGCCACCATCGCCCCTCCCCTCTCAGCCAGCAGACCCTCCCTGCACCAGCACCTGGCAGCCCCGAGCACTGGAAGGACAGCCGCCTGGGCCTTTGTGTTTCAGGATTCCTCCTCCAGGGACGTGGGTGATCCCCGAGCCTGGCAGATGCCCCTGGGGGTGCTGCTCTGCCCCCACTGGTCACCTCTGATGCTCAGCTGCTCCCCAGAAAGAAAGACCTTGTCACAAAGAGAGGGAGGGAGAGGGAGAGGACGCGCTTCCGCGCCGCAGCCCATCTGGGAGCCAGCGTTATTCTCCTGATTGAAGGAAACATCTGTTCAGTCCTCTTTCAGAGAGAGGCAGGCGGCAGACCCGGCCGCCCTGGCCCTGGGCAGGAGGTGGGGAACCTGGGCTGAGCCCACAGCCCCTGCCCTAAGGAGTTTAAGACAAGCCACCACCGTTCTCTGCCCCTCTGTGGACTCTGGTCAGGGGCTCCTGCCTCCGCAGGATGGGGCTCCTGGGGCAAAGCTGTGGCCCCCAGAGGGCCATGTGTGTCTCCTGAGGGCCCTTCATTATTTCACACACACGCTAGAGCCATGTTCTTTAAAGATACAGCTGCCAAACAAACTGCATTTATTACATAATGATTAATTCATCGCCCCCATTTCTTATTAATCAAAGACATCCATAACTGCCTATCTGAGCTTTGGGTGGGGGGAAGGAACCAGCAGGGCCTCGCGCCGACATCCTTCCGGCCCAGAGCAGGGGCGCTGTGGGTTTGTGTCAGTGCAGCCTCATTGGGGTAAATGCACAGTGTCCCTAAGGTTTGTAGAAGAAATGGAGACAGTTCATGAGCCCCCACATGTCACCTCCCCAAACCCCTGGGGCTGCCCAGGATGTTTTATAAGCCCCTCTCCAGCCCTTCCTGAGCGAAGGCAGGCCGTCTGGCACGGAGCCACTGGCTGGCTGGGGCTTGTCAGAGGATGAGGGAGGCGGAGTAGGCCAGTCCCTTTCACTGGAGGCTGCCGTTAGTAGCAGCCCAGGAAGGAGGCTGGAGCCTGGGCTGAGGCCAGGACCACTCTGGGCAGAGCTTGGGGTGAGGGCAGCTCACAGAGGGCTGTCCTGGCAGCTGGACCCAAGCTGGGAGCCGAGCATTGGGAGGTTCCAGGGACATTTGACGTGCACATCCTCTCACCTTGCCCCTCTTAGGGGCAAGGCAGGCTTGTGGTTTTAGCTTTGGGACGGATGGGACGCTGAGGTTGGCCGGTGCACCCACCTTTCTTTACTCATATAACACTGACCATGTGGCCTGGAACCCACCAGGAGTGCCCCACCCTCAGTCTTTACAGGTAGTGGAGTTGGGGCAGATGCCCAAACAAGTCATTGTTATCTCATGTAGTGCCATGCCAGGGCTGCCCAAGGACCTGAGGGACCAACGAGAAGGCACTTAACCCAGATGGGTGAGCAGGGGTGATTGAGGAGGGCTTCCTGGAGGAGGTGCTGCTCTAAGAAGGTTGGTTGGATGGTTTTTGTAGGGATTTTTTAATCTACTCTTTAAACAACTACTTTGTGCCACATGCTATTAGGTGCTCTTCACATGCATTGTCATGTTTAATTTGCACCAACAACCCTGGGAGGTAGGAAATAACCTCCGTATGTTACCGTGAGTAAGCTCAGGATCAGAGAGGGGCGGTTGGTTGGCCAACTGGCTCAGCCATGATTAGAATTCCAAAAGGTTCTTAAAAGATGATAGAAGAGACGTAGGAGGATGGAGGCGAAGCTGGCATACCTGGCAGAGGAAACAGCATGTGCAAAAGCGTGGCAGTGGGCGCAGCTGCAGCAGGGAGGACTGTAGAGGGCTGTAATGCTGGAGTGAGCAGGGGCAGGCTCAGGTACACAAAACCTTGAATGCTGGGAGCGGGGAGCTAGGGAGCCATGGCAGGTATGTGAGTCAAGGGAGTGAGGTGGTCCCCTTGCAAGTCCCTGGGGGCTTTGGCTTCTACTGCGACCCTCCCGCCTACACCCCTGCCTGCCTGTGCTCTTTTTGGCACCTGGCACCTTGCAGATCTGATGCATCTTTTCCTGCTTCTCCTCTCAGGAGACAGCAAGCAGCAAGGCTGGCATCAAGCATCAGGAAAGTACACACATCAGCCCCAGGGGGCCTCCTGGCTCCCCCTCCACTCCCGCAATGCCCATCTCCACCGCCCCTGTCCAGAAAGAAGCTGAATGGCGGCCAGCACCTGCCCGTCAGCAGAGAGTTCCCGCTCTTAGCACCAGCTCGCCTGAGCTGCCTCCAGGGACAGTCTTGCCCGCCTCCCCAGAGAGCCAGTGCTTCCGCTGCCGCCTAATAGCTCTCCCGGCTGGAGACGATCCTTGATATTTAGCCTGCGTGGCAGGAGCCCTAATAGCAGCAGCTCCCTCTCTGCTCCTGCCTCGCGAGCCCCAGAGACGGCCGCTCACCTCCTGAGCCGGCAGAGTCCGTCCTCCCGCGCTGCCCAGGCCTCAGGCGGAGCCTTTCTGCCCCGGCCTGGCGATATTGGGAGTGAACGAACATCCGGGCGCATTTCGCGTGTGGCATTCTCTCCTCTGAGATTCAGAGATGCTCTGTGAGAGGGTGTTATTAGCATTGCCCCCATTTTAAAGGCGGGGAAACTGAGATTCAGAAAGGGGATGTGATGGAGAAGGACCCCTTTGGTTTCCTTCATCTTTTCCCCTCTTGGTTCCAGGAAGTGTGGATCGTGTGCCCTAGGCCCTGGGCCCTTTCCTCCCCTGGTCTCTCTTGCCCGGTGCACTCTCTCGCCCCTTCTCTTTTCTGTCTTTCAGATTCCATCTCAGGGAAGCCTTCCTGACCTGGTATTTACTAAGGTTGGCCTTTCTCGCCATACTGTAAGCTCCATGAAGGCAAGGACTCCCCCCACCATTTTTTTGTTTGTTTTTTTGAGACAGGGTTTCGGCTCTGTTGCACTGGCTAGAGTGCTGTGGCGTCAGCCTAGCTCACAGCAACCTCAAACTCCTGGGCTCAGGCAATCCTCCTGCCTCAGCCTCCCAAGTAGCTGGAACTACAGGTGCCTACAGCTGGAACTACTGGTGCCACCACACCAGCTAATTTTTTTTATTTTTGTGGAGATGGGGTCTTGATTTGTTGCCCAGGATGGTCTTGATTCCAGGGCTCAAGTGATCCTCCTACCTCAGCCTCCAAAGTGCTGTAATAACAGTGGTGAGCCACTGCACCCGGCCTCACCCCACCTTTTACTGCTCCCCTCTGTCTCCCCAGAACCCAGCATAAGGTATGTAACTCCCACAGGGCCTCACTAGACCTTTACTGAACGAATAAAAGAATGAATGGGTAAGCGAATGCCTGTGCTGGTTAGCAGAAGGCCAGCTGCAGTAACACACCCACCCTAACATCTTCTAGATGCTTGTTCTTCACATGTGAGATGACTAGTGTTTCTAGTTGGTGGTGGATGCTTTCTTCCATGGGGTGATGTGGCCCAGGCATGGTTTGTGTCAAGCTGGCAGAGTGTGGAGGGTCAAGCCTGGAAGGGAGTATCACTTCCCCTGGTCTATCAGTCATGTGACTGCCCAGCTGCAAGGGAGACTGGGAAATGTAGTCCAGCTGTGGGTCCAATGAGAGCCAACAGGTTTTGGTGACCCTTGAGTTTCCCAAGCAGGTTACTATATTGGTCTCTCTAATTAGCAGAGCCAACCATTACTGAGCCCTTACCACCATACCCTGTTCTAAGCACTTTTCTCACATTGACCCATTTTATTCTCACAACAACCCTGCAAGGTGGGTATTATTGGCCCTGTTTACAAATGATGCAGGGGCTCAAATGGCCTGTTAAGGGGCAAAGTACCTCCTGGAAACATACCATGGGTGTCTGAAGGTGCTGGAGCCAAAAGGATGAGACCCTCACCCCTGACTCTACGCACTAAATGCCGTGGGTATTTGAACAGGGCAGGCCAGTGTCCAGAAGAAATGAACTACGTACAGGTTGAGCTAGTCGCAGGCCTCCTTTTGCCTTGGTCTTCATGAGGGTTTTGCCCTTGTCAGGTGGAGGCAGGTGGGGTGGAGTACATCTCTGTGAGGGTCTAGGCCAGGACTCAGTACTCTTCCTCATTCCAGGGGGAAGATGGGAACACATGGGCTACTAACCATTAGCCATCAACTCCAGGCTTCTGGCCCATTATGACTGACAGGTGCTCTCCTGTTAGCCTTTCTGCCACTTAGCAGTCGCCCTCTGGCCCCATGAAGGAAAGATGCAGTGTGGTCAATGCTTCTGTGGTGTCTGTATGGCGGGGTAGCTCTAGGGAGTGGCACCTTGCCAAGCCAGGCAGCCTCCCAAGGAGTGACATTTGATTGGGCTTTTGAGGCTAAGGCGGGAGTTTGTCTGAATGAGAGACGGGAAGGGCATGCCAGGCAGAGGGAACAGCTTGTGCAAAGGCTGAGAGCACCTGGCTTCTGAGACCCTTCCGACCCCCACTGGAGAGGGAATGTCTCCTAAACCTACTTGTAGTTCTCACCTCAAGCTGGTGTTTCCCTCTTGTCTGTGCAGGAGAGGAGGCATGGGAAGAGGAAGTGGGAGAAAAAGATAGCAAAAAAGAAGTCAAGGAAGGGAAGTGAACAGTTACTGACTAGGCTGACCAGCTGCTGGCTCTCTTTGCTGTGTCACCTCTTAGCCTTCTCTCCCCTTGCTGCCTCTCCCCAGCAGCCTCCTTGCTCTCCCACGTGCACACTGTTGCCTCAGGGCCTTTGCACTTGCTACTGCTTGTTCTGACTGCAGTGCTCTTCCTGCAGTTAGCCACATAGCTAGTTCCTTCTCCCCCTTTGAGTCTTCCCTCAAATGTGACCTCTTAATGAGGCCTACCAGACCACCATATGTAAAACTACAAACTTCCCTCACATTTCCCATTCCCCTTAGCAAATGTTTTCCCAGAGCACCGAGTCACCTTCTAAGGCCCTGTGCCACTTACTGATTTATGTGTTTGCCCATCGGCTGCCTCAGTTGCTTGCATCCCCCATTTAACCTCAATTTAAACCACCAAAGCGCAGGGTTTGGTGTTTTTAATCTGGCTTGTTCAGTGGTGGAGCTCTAGCCCCTGAGCTTAGTAAGCACTCAATAAATGTGTTTAAGTATGAGTGAATCCAGCCCTGGGCAAGATATGACCCATTTCACAGACGAAGGGGCGGTGGCCCAGTGCCTTGCAGCCAACTAAGGGGTAGCCGGGTGGGGGCCAGCGCCCAGCGGGAGCCTCTGGCCCTGTAGACCCCCTTGCTTGTCCCCATTCAGGCGCGGGGCGGAGAGCGGGCACAGGTAGCCATGGTGACAGCGCCCGAGACTGCTTGTATTTCCTGCCTTTTGTGTTCTCAGGCCCCAGCCCCCAGCCCAGGGCACCGCTCCTGATTGGCCATCATACGGCGATGGGGCGGGGCTAGCCGTGTGGGCGGGGCACCCGGGCAAGGCTTGTCGCGTACTGGCGCGCGCGGCTGGAAGGGGCGGGGCTTGCGGAACGGCGGCACCCTGACAAAGGCCGCTTCGTTTCATGCCCCGATCCCGCTTCATAGTTTGTCCTGGTCCCTCAGGATCTGAAAGAGAGAGGCCCACTGGGTCAGCGCCCCCTATTCGTCATCACTGCACTTGGCGATCGCCCACCACCACAGGGCCTTTGCACGTCATTCCTGGACAGTCTTTTAGTCCCTTTTCCTGGCCCATCCTCAGCCCTCCTCAGGAAGCTTTCCACACAGGCCACCTGCCCAGCTCCGCTTAGCACTCGTCTCCGCTATGTTTGTGCCATTATTTGTGCATCTCCCTCCCATGCCAGAGTAGGCAGGGCCTAGTCTGTGGCCTGGCACACAGTAGGTGCTCCGTTTATATTGTTGAATGCATCCATTCATCTGGCGGCCTGAGGCTTCCTTGGCTGGCCCAGTGCTGGCCTGGGCCTTTGGAGGACAGGAGACAGATGTGCCTTCACACCCAGACACAGAAGAGCTTGTTTCCAAGGCCAGGGCATGGGGTCAGTGTCTGGCCTGGACCCCAGGCCAGAGGAGGCTGGTTTGGTGTGTGCACTTGATGAAAGGCCCACTGTGCTGGCCAGACAAGGAGCCCCAGGGGCTGCCCTGCCTCAGCAGGAGCGGCTGGCCACAGGAACAGGCTGAAGGAGCCTGGGGTAAGGGCTGCTCGGCGCCCATTGGACCAGACCTGGGAGGCCCAGCGTCTGACTCTTGCTTTGTGGATTACCTGTCGTGCCGTGTCCTGGCTTGACGGGGTGGGGCAGGAAGAAAATCTCCATGGCACCCACCCTCACAGCACTCCCATAAACCGAAAGGAGTTACAGTCATGAAATAGGTTACACAGTTATACGTGGATGTGCCTTTGGGATTTGGGTGGGCTTTGGGGTACATACATGGTTCTGCCACCAACACCAAAAGAAAAGTACAGTGTATGGCAAAGTTAATAACGACATACTAAATTAGAGTTTGGTGAGCTCTGGCGGGTGCTATAAACCACCCTAGAGTTCGTACTCGGGCAGATTCCTGGGCTCAGGCCACTCCCAAATCACAGATCTTAAGGGGTAAGTCTCAGGAATCTGCCTCTTTTGAAGCCTCTGTGGTTTGGATACTCAGACTCTTAAGTCTGCTGTTTGAGAAAAGAGAATGACAGATGTTTGTGTCTCCGACACATTCAAGCCCCTCTCCAAGCTCTAGAAAGTCCCTGCTACCATTTTCCATCCCAGAACCTAGGTCCAGGCTCAAGTCTAGACTGGAGGGACTGGATCCTTTCGGAATTATAGAAAAGGTCTAAATCCTCTTTAGAAAAACGTGCTTGTCCACACACACACAAACACTTTGCATTGGATCTCAAGGAGTTCTTACACCTGGGCTGGGTGGTCTGAAAGGCATGGAGACCTGTTTGGGGAAACAGGTCCACGCTGACACCTGTACCTAGGGCCAAAGCGTATGGTTGCTCAGGTTTGTTACTGCGCAAGAGTTCCTGGCAGAAATCCAACCACTGTCCAAGCTGTGCAGCCTGGTGCCTAGGGTGTCTTTTCTTATTTTATACGAAGGCATCCTATGACATACCCCTAAACCCTGTCTGCACTTCTCCTCTTGCTTCCCATGACAACTCAGGTTAGCAGCGCCGATGACATTATGTGTGTTATCAGTGAGGAGCTGGCCTTCTGTAAACTGTTATTAAAGCCGTAACAAATGACCTGCAGCCTTTACCTGCTAGTGTTTGGTTCCTGGTGCTCCCAGAGCCCTGAGCCTTTACTGGGCAGTGGTTGGGGGCCCGCCCCCAGGCCTCAGCTTGGGCCAGGAAGATGGGACAAGGGTTCAAGGCCTGTCTGCACAGAGTAGAGGGTGGGAGTAAGGGGCAGAGCAGGAGCACCTACTTGAATGGTTCTCTGGGTTCACTTTATAGATGAGGGAAGCCGAGGCTCTGAGAGGGCTGGCAGTTTGGAATGCAGAAGGCCCAGCTGTCTGGAGAGACTTGATGAACACAGGCTTTGGAGTGGGACAGGGAGGAGGCCAAGGAGGGGAGAGGAAGCAGCCAGAGCTATACCCACTGCGCCTCACGTCCTGTGCTGGCCAGCATCAGTGACTGACGCCTCTTCCTGGAGGCCTCTGTGGGCAGGTTAGAGCAGGGGTCCCCAACCTATGGTGAGTTGTATAATTATTTCATTGTATATTACAATATAATAATAATAGAAATAAAGTGCACAATGAATGTAATGCACTTAAATCAGCCTGAAATCATCCCCCCTTCCCCAGTATGTAGAAAAATTATCTTCCATGAAAACGGTCCCTGGCGCCAAAAAGGTTGGGGACCGCTGATAGAAGTCTCCTCTGGGCTCCCACTGCCTGGGCCCTGCTGTCGCACTGCTGCCACCCTGGTCTGGCAGGCCTGTTTATGCACCATCACCCCAAGAGCCTGAGGTGCTGACTGTGAGCCGTAGCCACGGCCCCAGCCACGGGCAGTGTGTCATGCCGCCGTGCTGAACGTAAGTGGCTGTTGCAGTGGGCACCGGCAGCTCTGGCAGCTTTGCGCGGGTGGGGGTGGAGGAGAAAGGAGGGGCGCAGGCCTGCAGTTAGACAGAAGGCAAGGGGAGCATCAGGCACTGGTGTCCCCTGGCAGAGTGAGGTGGCATTCTCTGTCTGCCAAGACCTTGGGGCCACCCTCGCTGACCTGCCCCAGCCTGTCTGGGCTGAAGGGCAGCAGGGCCTGGTCACTGGCGCCTGGGGAGGGCAGAGGGCGGCAGGTGCAGGGCAGAGCTTTCCCTACAGGGTGTCACTCCACCGTCAGGCAGGTCCTGGCCAGCAGGGGCTGCCCTGAGCCAGCAAAGGGGGAGTCCGTCCAGAGCCTTACCTGCCCATCCCTGCTGGCCCAGCCACGCTGTCGTCCCTGGGGCCCCATCTTCCTGACCCTCAGGTGTGTCTGGTCACCTGGGGCTCTCTGACAAAGCCCAGCCCTGGCACCCAGTGCCCCTCAGGCCGGCCCACACCCTCTGGCGCCTGCCTGCTTGCCAGCCTGAGGCCCATCTTGCCACACAGCTTGGGCTGGGCCGTCCCCTCTGCGCACATCACCCTGTCCTGTCCCTGACTTCTCCCTTCAGAGCTGCGTTCAGCTGACAGATATCTGCAGCTCACAGGGTCAGCGCAGCCCTCCATGTGCCCAGTCCTTGCGTGAGTCCCAGCGCTTTGGCAGGCCACGAGGCCGGCCAGCCTCTGTCTGGGGGCTGGTTGGTCACTCCAGGGCCTGCTGGGTCTGTCTGTCCTGGCTCCCCTGTGATGGGAGCTCTGGAGCCTGGGGAGCTTAAGTCCCCGTCACAGGTCCTGCTGTGGGGCAAGCGGGGGCAGCCTGACCACAGCAGGAACGAATGAATGAGTGAACAAATGAGTGAACGGATGCAGGAGGAAGCCATGAGGACATGGGGAGGCAGGAAGTGGGGGCGAGCCCGCAGCCCTCCCAGCCCACCCTACTGCCTCTCCTCCTCGGCGCCCTGGCTCCTGCGAGGGCTGGGAAGTGCTGGGCGCACGTCACGGGCGCGGGGCAGAGCTCACGCTCTCGTCCCTCATCCCCTCAGCCTCCCACGGACGCCTCGTGAGCGCCTGCTGTGTGCCGGGCGGGCCCGGGTGCTCAGGGCACAAGTCTGTCTCCGTGTGAAGTGGGTGCCGCGGTGGGGGCACCGAGAAAAGCAAGCCGGGCGTGGGGAAGGAGGCGGGGGAGCGGAGTGCGCGGGCGGGGCTGGGCGAGAGGGTGCGGCCTGGCCTCAGTCTTCTCGCCTGCTCAGTGGGGTGATGGGCCTACCCAGCGAGGATGGGGCTCTGGACGTAACCGTGGTCATTGTCGTGGGCAGCGTGCCCACAGCCCTGCGCAGTCCTGGGCCTCTTGTGCAGCCCCCAGAGGGGGTTGGTGGCGCCCGTGAGTACGCGCCTGGCGGTTGGGCGCTGGGCCCTGTGGACGCTTCACCTTGTCCTGGTAGGGTCAGGCTTGCCGCCTCCAGTGCTCAGAGGGGCAGGTGAAGGCCCGGGGAGGGACAGGGTGGTCCCACGCGTTTGGAGTGGGGTCGGGGAGAGCCAGCCTGAGGAGGGAGGTGGAGAGACCCTGGTCCCAGACACAGCCCCGTGTGTAAGCGGGGCCCGCTGTGGAGGCGAGGGCACAGTCTGGGTGTTGGGGTGCCCGGCCCCGGGCCTGGTTCCTCTCTAGCCGAAGGACTGCAGTCTTGGGGCTCAGGGGAGAAAGAGCTCTCCCTCGGGTCAGGGAACAGTTCCTGAGCCTGGACTGAAGGCCTAGGTGGATTTGAGGACGCAGGCGAGACTCTGAGTTTGGGGCGCGGTGTGGGCAGAGGCTGGGGGTGACGGGGGTGTGGACTTGGAGGGGGGCCACTCCTGCAGGCAAGCTCAGTTCCGGGGAACCCTGGCCTGCAGCGGGGGTTGTGGGGTCTGTGCCTCCGCCCCTTCGCCTTTGCCCCTCCGCGTGAGCCCTGCCTGCTCTTCCTCCCCGGCGCCCTCGGCCCTGTGGCCTTCGTGGGGAGGCAGGACCCCAAGTAAACAGCCTGCTTCCTGCCCGGCCGGGCGCCTCCTCTCCACACAGGATTTCTTCCCCCTGACTCAACAGCAGCCGCCACTTTCAGCTCAACAGAAGGGAAGTTGGGACTTGCATTCTGCCTCTGAAGCGCCTGTAATCAGCCACACACAGCCCCCGCCGCAGGCGCCATCACCGCCGCTTCCGGAGACTACTTGAGATACACCTGCTCGCGCTAAAAGGAGAAGCAGTAATCCATCAAAACAACCCCAGGCGCTGGGCGGGAGGGCCTGAGACTTGGTTTCCCCTCCCGAGGAACAGGGCAGAGGCATCTGAAGTCCCTGCAGGCCCTGGCAGTCTAGAGTCACAGGCCTCAGTCTCTTCTCCCCTCAGGGCCTCGGTTTCCCCATCTGTCAAAGGTGCAGGGAGATGAGCTCCTAGCTCCTGCCTCTGGGCCTCCTCCCTCGCCCCCACCCTCGTCTCTCCCTTTCCAGAGACATTATAAATCAAACGGCTTAGAACGTAAGGCATCAAAAATTCTGAAACCTTCATCTATTATTAACGCTGACAGTAAATCCCCCCTCCGAGCATTTTACATAGCAACTGTTACCAAGACTCGCTGGTGGAGCTGCCGCTGCAGCCGGCCGCATCCGAGCAGCTCCAGGCGGGATGGCAGGCCCGCGCCGCGACTCACCCGCCCAGCCACCACCTGGGCACTCGACAGGCCCTCTCCGGGGAAGGGTGGGCAAGGAGCCCTTGGCAGAGGAAACGGTTGGCTTCCTGCTGAAGGGGGGTCCCAGCTGCTTTTGGCGAGCCCTGCTGGAAGCTCCTGGCAGACCCCAGCTCCTGCCCAGGTGGAGATGCGGAGCTCTGAAGCCCCAGGCCTTTTGGAGGCAGTGCCTGTGGTCAGGGATGGGATCTGGGAGCCTCCCCTCCTTGCTGCCCTGGAGAAGGGAGGCCCGGGAGATGGAAGACAGGAAAAGGCTTCGTAAACTGTAAAGGGCTGTGCAGATGTTGTTTACCGACTCACCCACCTGTCAGCTAGACGTTCCTGAGTGCCTGTTTGTCTGCAGGCGGTATCTGGGCACCAGGGATTTAAAACAAAGACAAAAGGCCCATTCCCTGTCGCGTCCAGTTTGGTAGAAGACAGACACATCAACCCCTAATTGCAGTCGAGTGGGATAATCAATGTGTGTTCCAGGAGCAGACTCGGTGGGGGCGGGGGGTCAGGGAGGGTCTGTGACATGAGCTGAGGCCTGGGCAGGGTTTTGAAGGATGAATAAGGGAGAGTCTGTCTGTTCTGGACAGAGGGACTGGCGTATGCAAAGGCCCAGGGGCATGAAGCAGCCCAGCTGGCAGGTGGGTTATAGGCTGACCAGTTTGGGTGGGGAGGAGTCTGGTGGAAGGAATAGGGGGTCAGAGGGTGCGGGCCCTTGAATGCAAAGCAAGAAGGTTTTTATTTGGGGGCACTGGGGAGCCATGGAATGTTTTAAACTGGGGAGAAGCAAAGTCAGATTTGGTTTGAGGATGAGCATGGCCATGGCTCTGTCTCTCTGGGTCCCGTGTCAGGAGTCCTGGGCTGGGAGATGACTAACATTCACAAGTGCTATGATTATGACGCTCGCTGTGCAGACGAGGATACGGAGGCCTGTGAGAACACCTGCCCAGGCAGGAAGCAGGGGAGGCTGGCTGCCTCTGCAGGCTGGTGTCACGCCCTTGCCGTGTGTTGGGCAGGGAGGCGCAGCTCCAGTCCTGGGACGAGGGTCTGGGTGACGCATCTGGAGAAGCAGAGGCCCCAGGCGGGATGCCTGTGGCCCTTGCCAGATCAGAATGGCTGACCCACGAGGGGTCATCTCAGACTCTCACTCACTACAGCTCCAGAACGCAGGACACAAACCGGGACGCAGACTTCAGCCCAGCCGTGGAGGTGCCCATTGCCAGACTCTCCACCTAGTGACACAGGATATGTATGTTCATTACAGAAAACTCACCAAACAAACAGAAGTCCCAAGAAAACAATGTTCCTGCCGGGCGCGGTGGCTCACGCCTGTAATCCTAGCACTCTGGGAGGCCGAGGCGGGCAGATCGCTCGAGGTCAGAAGTTCGAAACCAGCCTGAGCAAGAGTGAGACCCCGTCTCTACTATAAATAGAAATTAATTGGCCAACTAACATATATAGAAAAACTTAGCCGGGCATGGTGGCTCATGCCTGTGGTCCCAGCTACTTGGGAGGCTGAGGCAAGAGGATTGCTTGAGCCCAGGAGTTTGAGGTTGCTGTGAGCTAGGCTGACGCCACGGCACTCACTCTAGCCTGGGCAACAAAGCGAGACTCTGTCTCAAAAAACAAAAAAACAGTGTTCCTTTTCAGTCCCAGCCCCTCACCTTCCCGATGGTCAGGTCACACTTGGGGCCCCATTGCTGCAGAACCAGGCGCAGATATACAGCTTTAAAAATAGAAGCGGCGTCATATTCTTTGCGCATACCCTTTGGTGACCTGTTTTTATCACTTGATACACTGGGAATATTCCCCACATCCTCACATATTTGGGGGTGAAGTTTGCCAAGGGCCAAGCTACCCAGAGGAGACCCGGCTGACCTAGAATGTTCACTGCTTGTTTCCAAGGGCAGAGGCCATGTCTGTGTCACCTGCTGCTGCACCCAGCACCCAGCACAGGGCCCAGCACCCAGGACGTGCTGAATGTAGAGTTGAAAAAGAAGTGAGTGCTCTGTCCCTGAAGCCGAGTGAGCAGGAGTTGGACGGAGCCTTAGGGATGCTGTGATTCAGATCTGGGGCTAAACTGAGTCTTGGTGTGAGATCTGTGCTTACTAAGAGCTCCAGATGTTCAGGGTAATAGGGGTGAGGGATTCAGGGAGGGCTTCCTGGAGGAGGTGGGCTGCAGAACTATACAGATAAATAAATGCGTAACTGTCCATTCACTCATCCAATAGACATCCTCTAAGGGCTCCCTCCTGGTCAGAGCCCTGTACTGGGCAGGGCTGGGGACCCAGACAGGGTTCTGCCCCCACAGTGTGGCTAAGCCTGAGGAAAGGCAGGCAGGTGCCCAGGTCATTGTGGCTGTGTGCCTGTGCCGTCACAGTGGAAAGGCAGATAATGAGGGCCTGGCGACCCAGAGAACAGCCTTGCTAGTAGCCAGAGTAGGCTTGGCATCAGGGCCAGAACTACCCTGGCTATACCCACTATCCCTTGCCTTACGGGAACTCCTGGATGCCAAAGGTTGGCAGCAGGTCACTTGGTGCCCTGGCCCTGGGTCCTCTTCCTTAGAGGGGGGCCCTGCAGTCCAGGCTCCACTCTCAGAGTTCCACACCAAGGTGGGCCCCTAGCTCCCACCCAGAAGTCAAGGATGTATCTTCTCAGAGTCTGGAAGCCAGGGTTGGAATCCTGCTGTGGAGCCTGGGCCTCAGTTTCCTCAGCTGTCAGATGGTGGCACAAGCCTTCTCTGCCCACACCCAGGGAGTGTGTAAGGCTGCAATCGAATGTGTTCCAGATGCTGGTGCCACGGGACTTAGGGTTACCCCGAGGCCAGGCTGAGAAAGTCTCCAGGGAGAAGACCCACCTCCTGGCCAAGAACCTGGGGACTGATTGATGGGAGGGAGCAGTTTGGCAACAAGGCACAGCTGTGCATGATGGCACTGGGGTGCACAGGAGGGAAGCACAGCAGACAGCTCCCTCACCAGAGCCCTGAGAGCCTCCGAGAACTACATGTGTGGGCGACAGGCAGATCATTGCAATGGAGAGTTGCAGTGGAGTCAAACAGACCTGGGTTCAAGCCCCAGCTCCTCCACTTCCTGGCTGTGTGACTTTGGGCTAGTTCCTTATCTCCTCTCTGTGCTGAGTCCTCGTCTCTCCATTGGGGGTGATAATAATGGTCCCAGTGTCGAAAGAGGTGACCCAAACACAAATGCCTCAGCACAGGGCCTGGCACACGGTCCTTAGCAAATGCAAGCAGTCTCACGCAGCTTTTTTTTTCACTACTGCCCAAGGAAATGGGGGTGGCAGATTCCTCACTGGACTCTTAGGTTCCTGGCACATGTGTAAGCCACCAGATTCTGGCCTGGAACTGCATGACACTGGTCCATTCATCATCTCACATCATTAGCTCTGTCTGAGCACCTGCTCCGTGCCAGGCACTGGGGCACGGCGGTGGGACCAGACGCTGCAGGCTCGCTGGGAGGCAGAGTGACCAGTGCCTCAGTGGGCGGAGGCAGGGGAAGGGAGCGAGTCCAGGGCAGACATCTGCCGGAACGTCACAGAGGAGGCGATCCCGTGTGAGGTGACCAGGCTCAGCAGCACTGCCAGGCAAACATGGAGAAGGCGCAGCACCCCAGGTCCTGGCTGGCGTGCGGCAAGGCCGGGAGGCACGGAGCTGGGGGTGAAGATAGCTCCTTGTGGGCATGAAGCGGGGGCTGGGGCGATGGGCGGGGGTCGCCCAGGTGAGTGGCTGAACACGCACAGGGTGGTTTCAGAGAGTGGTAAGGGCCAGGGCTGGGGGAGCCCCTCAGGCGGGACAGTCAGGGAGGGCTTCTCAGAGGAGGTAGCTTTGATGCGAAGAGAAGATCTGAGGTGTCAGTAGCCTGGAAGAGGGGACGGGGCCTGGCGTGCAGGAGGGGCTGGTGGGCGCCGGAGTGGCGGCAGTGCCTGTGGGAGAGGGCCGGGAGCTGGAGCTGGGGAGGCAGGCCCTCCCCTGGGCAGCGCGGGCAAGCTACGGGCTTCATCTGGACCTCAGCAGACGTCCCACTCTCACGGCCTGAAGCAGGGCAGCTCGCCACCCAGGCAAGGGAGCTGGCTCCCCGTGGTAACTTTGCTGTTTGACCTTCAGCAAGTCACTCGCCCTCTCTGAGCCTCTGAGTTCTGTGGCAACACAGAGGAGGATGAGGTGCTTGCTCAGAGCCCTTCCGGCCGTGACGGGCCAGGGGTTTGCTCCTGCTCTGTGGTCGGGGACTTGTGGGGTGGGCAGGCGGAGACGAACTTGGTGGAACCAATGCCCCAGTCACAGAGCGTCTAGGGGCCCCAAGACGCCCCATTCTTGCCCCAAGAGGTGGAGGTGAACACACTCCCACTCCTGTCCGCTCTGCCCCCACCCAGACCTCTCCCTCTCCAGAGCTGGGAGCAACAGGCTTCCGAGGGCCTGCCCAATGATTGGCAGCGATAAAGGCGGCTAGGAAACCCTCCTGCTCTGGGAGGATCCCCCGCCAGCATTTGTCTCAGGGATTCTGAGGCCAGAGCTAGGCCCCGGGATCGTTTATCACACAGCCTCAAACGGGCCTTTCTGGAAAAAATGTTCTTTCTCTGGATTCCAACTCGCATTGTCTAGAACAGGAATGGGTGGCACATTTCCCCACGTCCTTCCCTGCATCCTTCAGCCCTCCGGACCCTCAGGGTGGGAATGGCAGCCCCTAGAAATGCACGGAGAGGACACAGGTTTAAGACAAGCGGTGTTTTCTGAGCATGTGGCCAGGCACACTGCGGAGCGGGGTCCTGGAGCCACTAGGTACACACATGGACCCAGGGCATGGGGTGCCTTGGAAGTCCCCCCTCGGCCCTGCCTAGAGAAGCTGCATCAAGAGCCTGTGTGTCTCCCTGTCTCCCTTGCTTGTTTTTGTGGAAAATAATGGTTGACCACTGACTATGTCCCCTGTGCTCAAGGAGCCGCAGGTAGCAGCAAGAAGGGCTGAACGTGGCAGGGGCAGAGGGGGCACTAAGGGGCTGTGAGAGCCAGAGAGTGGGCAGCCCACTCTGCCTAAGTGGTGTCAAGGAGCAAGTAGCAGTCCACCTGGGGAGCGAGGCAGGGAGGAGCATGCCGGGCGCAGGGACAGAGGCCCAGGGCATGAAGGAGCCAGGTGCATTTTAACAGCTACGAGATCCCAGTGTGCCTGGAGGGTAGAATCCACGAGACTCACAGCCAGATGTTTCTATTACAGAAAGCCAGAGAGATTGGCAGGGACCAGACCACAAAGAGCAGGGGTCCTCAAACTTTTCAAACAGGGCCCAGTTCACTGTCCCTCAGACCGTTGGAGGGCCGGACTATAGTTTAAAAAAAGCTATAGTTTTTTTCTTACACATTCCTGTGCACACTGCACATATCTTATTTTTAAATAAAAAAACAAATGGGCAAAAACACTCGCATGTGGCCCACAGGCCGTAGTTTAAGGACACCTGACAAAGAGCCTTGAACACCTGGTTGTACTAGTCAGGATAGGCTGAGTGTGCTGCATAACAAACATCCCCAAGTGTCAGCACCTCCAAATAGCATTCCTTTACTTGTGCCATGTGTCTGTGATCAGATAGCAGGGAGACTGCTCGCTCATGTCACTCAGGGACCCAGGAAAATGGAACTGCAGCCATCTGGAGTGCTTGCATGGCACAGAGGGGGAGAGACTGCTGTACAGAGGCATAGAGCTTCCTCTCTAAAGCAGCATGTGTCACTTCCACTTGAATTTAATTGACCAAAGGTAGGCCACATGGCCACTTCTTTGGGAGGTGGGGACATGCATGCTGCCGTTGGCCAAGGAGAACAGGAACTATTTGGTGGTGGTTCT
This sequence comes from Mirza zaza, assembly GCA_008750895.1. Classification (NCBI taxonomy): domain Eukaryota; kingdom Metazoa; phylum Chordata; class Mammalia; order Primates; family Cheirogaleidae; genus Mirza; species Mirza zaza. Next base: position 20,383 of record VSMD01103991.1, read on the forward strand.
GATGTTGGCCACAGAGGCCAACGTCAGAGTCTATACTTTACCCTGAGCAAAGCCGGGAGCCTTGGGAGGGATTGAGCAGAGGAGGCTGGAGTCTCATTTGTTTTGCCTCTTAACTTTTTATTGACTTGCACACAGAGAAGAGCACAAATCGGAAGTCAACAGCCAGCGAATTTCTACGAACAGAATGTGCTCGTGTATAACTGATGTTCAAATCAAGAGAAAGAGTGTGGCCAGACCCCAAAAGTTCCTTGTGCCTCCCCTCAGGCATTTTCTGCCCAAGAGTAGTTCCATCTGCTTGTGAATTTCATATGTATGAACCTTCTACGTCCAACTCGTGCTCAGCGCACGGAGACCCAGCCACGGCGAGTGCAGTGGTGGTCCATTGCCCCGGTCATGTGGTATTCTGTCTTGTGCGTGTGCCACAGGCAGTTCATCCCTTCTATCTTTGATGAACATCTGGGTTGCTTACAGTCTGAGGGTCTTATGATTAAACCCTGCCGTGAACATTCTAGAACCCGTTGTTCAGTGCCCTGCAGAGCATTCCCACTGGAGGCCTGCCTCGGCAGTGGGATTGCCGCGGTCTCGGCTGTGCTTAAGAAGGCTCGCTGCACACACGGAAGAGACCACGGCAGCCACCCAGGCAGGAGGGAGAGGGACAGATGCATGGGCCATGCTCTTGGCTCTCTCAGCCTCAGAATCCAGAAATATCCCCAGCGTGGCCTCATCTTCCATGGGACTTGGGGGTCTCTATTGCACACATAAGCTGAAAGTCGCATATAGTCGCTACCCTCAAACATCCTACAGAGCAAGGCCCAGACACAGGGTGTTCAGCCCCAAACAGCAACATGTAGGCCTTACCGTGTGAGTCACAAGGTGACATTATAGCATATTCTATTAATAGTACTCAGGCAAGAATAACTATGTAGTGTGAGTGCACAGCCGCCAGGTACAAGTGAGGAGTACCCCTAGGAGTCACCCATCTGACACGTGGGAAGACTGAGGGCATCCAGGGAGTCAGTGAGGGGCCCCCTGCCGGGCCTGGGGCTGGAGTTGAGCCTGCTCCACTCCCCACTCCCAGGAGTAGGGGACGAAGGGTCCGGGCACCGTTCACCTTCCTCTGGGGCCATCCAGGCCAAGTGGGAGGTGATGGGCACCGTAGCCGGCAACCATGAACTTGGGTTCACTTGGGTTCGTTTCTGGAAGACGTGGCTTCCCAGCCTGGCTCCGATGCTCGGGCCAGACTCTGCCTGGCAGGGCCGAATCCCCAGGAACTCACACGGGTGCTGCGCGCAGCCGCCTAGGCCCGCCACCCCTTTCTTCCTCTGAGGCAGACGGGGCTTTGCTGAGCTGCTAGACTGGGCTGGTGGGATGCATGTTTCCACTCCCCAAAACCTTCAGGGTTGGTTGCGTTTTGGTTTTGTTTTGGTTTTAAGAAACACACGGCACGGTTGTGATTTTGACTGGTGCTCCCCAGCCCCGTGCCTGAGCGGCCGGGCATGGTGTGGTCCCTGAGAACCCTGCGCCTGGCCGGGAGGCCAGGCTGTGACAGGGCGTCTGGGGAAGCCAAGGGACGCCGGCCAGTTATGAGAGAGATGCATCTTTGTCACAGACACATGTGGGGCTCTTTATGTAAATTGTTTCAGCGCCTAACAGGAAGAAGAAAAATGAGGCTTTGATGCGAGCCACCGCCTCTCGGCCGGGCGCGGTGTCACTCAGGCGCGTCCGTGGCCTGCTTCTATTAAGGAGCTGTCAGCTCTTCTCAGGCCAGAGACCCAGGGGGCTCTCTGGGCAGGAGGTGGCCGGGAGCTGTCTGCGGAACACCAGGCATCGGCACGAGGGTGTGCTGGGGGCCTCCTCCCTGCTCCACCTCCCAGGCAGGCAGAGGGGACTGTCGGTGGGCTTCCCCAGCACCGTGCCCTGCACTAGGCCCGGGGCCAGGGACACAGCGAGCCCACTGGGGTCCACCACGGTGACAGGCATGCAGACAGGCGCTGTTGTTAGGCCCCATGTGGCACAGCCATAGCACTGAAGGTGCCGGAACTTCCAGAGAACAAGACGTGGTCTCTGAGGGCCTGGAGAGCACTGGGACTCTGGGAGATGATGGCAGGGGCCAGCTGGTGGGGACAGGAGGCAGCGTCTGGTCTGCGGCTCCCAGTTTGACGGGGAGCCATGGGTTGTGAGCAGGGGAGGCTGGGGTGGAGGTGAGACTGAGGAAGGCCTCAGGGATGTAGGAGGAGGATAGAGGGAGGTGGGGACCAGGGAGAGGCTGGGCAGGAGGGCAGAGCCCACACGGGGACATGCTGCCTGATGAGCCTGGTCCCCGTGGAGGAGCAGGGAGGAAGGATCTGTGTGACACTGGGCTTGGTGACTCAGCTCAGGAGCCCCTGCAGCCCTTCCCCAGCGTCCACACAGTCCGGGCACAGGCTTCCCTAGTGAGCCCGGCAGAAACGGCCCCCGGGGCCTCTCGACTCCCCAGCGAAGACAGGCAGAGAGGCCCAGACCACCGCAGCCCGAAACCAGTGGACTGTGCTCTGGATCCTGGGGAATGTGTAATCCCCACATGGTAGCTATGGCAACTCTCTATTAACCAGAATTTGGCTCTACAGACTCCTGTTCACATTCATTCTAGAAAAACGTTGGTCTTTTTAAAAATCTCACTGAAAAAAATATAGAAAATGCCAAAGAATGTAAAGAAGAAAATGAAGCCGCCTCTAGCCCATCTGATGAGAAGACACTGATGTTAGCGTTTCTACGTGTTTCCACACTGTTTGACAGCATTGGGATTGTGTCGAGTATCTGCTTTTGCATCCTGCTTTTTCCATAATGCTTCAGATCACAAGCATTTGCTGGGGCAGGAAGAGGTCTTTGGAAGCGGGGCAGCTGGGGCTGGCATTTGGAGGGCCTGCTGTGCTGTGTGGTCCTGCAGAAACCAGTTGCCCTCTCTGAGCCTCAGATTTTGCCTCTCTGCAGCGAGAGATTGAAGGTGGTTTCTCAGGTTCCTCCCAGGAGTCTCAGTGCTTTCCCTGCTGGGTGGCCTTGCTCCTAGGGCCTGGTATGTTTGTGACGGGATGGATACAGGGCCGGCACTGCCGCGGAGCGTGTGTGGTTCAATCGTGTGCTCAGAACCTGGGCTCAGACCTGCCTCGAGCACTTTCCTACCTGGTGATCTTGAGCAAAATGACTTTGCCTTTCTGAACCCTCATCTCCTAAGTAGCAGAATTGGTTGGTTGTGATAGTTCATTGACTTGATGTAAGCAAAGCGCTTGGCGCATAGTAAGTGCTCAGTAAAGAGGAACTATCGTTACTATTCGGGTTATTGGTAACTGTGGTGTCACAGGTGTGATGTGCAGTTGAATCATGATCTTTCTGCAGCATTCAGCAGAATGCCTGGGACCTAGGGAACCCTGCCAGTGTGTGGCAGCTGGTCCCATGACTACCTCCTCGCCAGGACTTTGGGCTGTGACTTGTGTGGCTGCTCAGGGCCTGTGCTCAGAAATGCCCTGCGCTTGGTGCCTGCTGCTCTGTTGTCGCTGTCATGAGATCTGTATTGCTTTTTCAGCAAATGGCCTCACATTTTCATTTTGCACTGGGCCCTGAGATTTATGAAGCTTTCCCCACTCTCAACAATAGGATTGGTCCATAGGGCAGCCTGGCCTTGTGCCCCGAGTGTACCCAGTGCTTGACAGCCATTTGTGGGGTGAAGGCTGGGGACAGGTGGGCTCTGGTTCAGAGGAGAACATTACCCCGGCAAGGCCAGGTGGTTTGCCTGGGTCACATGCCAGACACAGGACCAGCCAGCACTCCCTGACTGTCACGCAAAGGGCCACCGGTGTCACAGCAAAGCAGCCGAGGGCAGAAGCTGGCTCTGTGGAATGCCAGCTGGGGCGGGGAGGGCGGAGCGGGCCCCGCCAGCCTGTAGCCAGGCACGCCAAGGAGACGCGGGACAGCTCATGTTGGAAGTGACTGAAACCGAGCCAAGAGCTTGGGCCTCAACGCATGTGAAGAGGATGAGATTTATACCTGAGGCAGGTGTCGTGGCGGTGTCAAGACGCTCAGGGCTCTGCCTCTCTTCCTGCGCGTCCTGGGGTGAGGCGGGCGGTGCCGTTAGGGGAGGCAGGCCCGGACCTCCTCCAGTGCCCACCTGTGAGCAAGGGGCAAGTGTGGGGCCCAGGCCACTGCTGTCCAGCCGGGCAAGGTGACAGAGCCAGGCAGCATAGGGGGCAGGCAAGGAGGTGACCAGGAGGCCAGAGCAGCAGCCGCAGAAGAGGTGGGCAGAGGAGGGTGCCCCGGACTCGGGCGGGGCCTCTGGCCGCGAAGGCAGCTCAGCAGAAAGGACAAGAAGAAATCCTAGGCAGCCGGTGAACGAATGTCTCCTGGGCCTGTGTCTTTACAAAAGAGGGAGGCGGCAGGTGCTGGCACGACCTCCCCAGGGGGAGCCAGGGGATCAGAGGGGAGCCCATTGTCCCCCGACTGGGTCTCCATGTGGCCAGAGGTGCTGGGCCCCAGAGTGGACACTGCGGATGGGGGTGTTACCTCGAAAGGAGGGGGAAGCGAGGTGAGGCTCTGCCTTCTGAGCATCCGTGTCAGCCTTCAGGGGACAGCTGAGGTCTGATCTGGCGGAGGGAAAGGGCAGCGGGAGGCGGCTCTCCGAGGCGCTGGGGCTGGAAGGGTCCGAGCAGCTTGCCGAGGACAGGGCTCGAGGAATGGAAGTAGTGGGGAGCCATCAGAGGCTTCAGAGCAAGGGAGCTGTGAGCAAGGCTGTGTCGCCACACGGGACAAAGGCTGGGGACCAGGAGATGACATGGCCAGACTGTGGGCTGTGGCTGTGAGGTCGGGGCAGAAGGGTCTGATGAGGAGACCATGGGTGGGGGCCTCCTCAGAGAGGGGCCCGGGTGGAGGGCAAGGTCTGTAGGGCGAGGGTGCCTCAGGACGCCACGGGTGTACTGGGTCTGGGTGTGGCGCTGCAGAGAGGGGTCGGGTGGAGGCGAAAGGATGGCTACAACCAGGAGGAGGCCGGGGCTCTGGAGGCGACGTGGTCACCCAGAACAGCGACACTGGGGAGGCAGGCCAGCTCAGAGGGCTTTGCTAGGCCCTCCGAGACCCTGGGGTGTGGCCTGCCCTGTGGCCAGGGAGGACCGCACCTGTGGCGGGAGGGGCAGGGAGGATGAGGGAGTCGGTGTGGCGGGTGCCCGGGACCAGAAGCACCCACGTGCAGGGCCATCCTGAGTGAGGCCTCTGGTCAAGACCCAGGGTGCAAAGTCCTTGTCTACCTGCTGGGGAGTGGGGACAGCCTGTCTCCCAAAGGGCCCTGGGGCAGCCAGGCCTCAAGGACAAAGGCAGGCGAGGGCAGGGGAAGGAGCCTGTGGCTGGGAGCTTAATGGCCCCGAAAAAAAAACATAAAACCAGAGAATTATGGGGAGACATAAACAGAGCTGTCAGGCATTAGCTGCGGGGAGACGGCTCAGCCCGGGGAAGAGATGCTGGCGGCTGAGCTGGGATCCTTGCGTGTGCATAAAAAAGACAGAAGTTATAAAAGGAGGGAGATTAAGAAGACACTGCCTCCTCCACGCTTGGGCTCCCCAGCCAATTCCTTTCTCACGCCCCAGCCGGGCCCCAGCCACACACTGGCCCTGAGGGCCCAGCCTGCAAGGCTGGCCAGGGCAGGGCAGGGCAGGGCCAGAGCCTGCCTGCAAGGGAGGGGGCCACGGGGGCGCTGAATCAGAACTCCCAGGCTGGCAGAGGGGCCAGGGAGCCAGGTCCAAGGACGCAGGCGGCGCCAGCCCTGACAATTTATGGGTGCTCACACACCCTGCCATCTTCACTTTCCCCGTTGCTTCTGATGTCATTAGCCAAGCACTAATGGGCTTAAATTTCACCTTAAACTATCCCTACTGTCCTCAGCAGATGACAAACGCCCTGCTCTTGCCGCTGCAAAGCTGCTGGGCAGCCTCCAAGCAGCGGACACCCCTCCCTCCTCACATGCCCTTCTGGCCCCCCACAGGAGGCTCCCAAGGACCCAGGGCCTGGGGACACTCACAGGTCAGGGGAATTCCTGGGGGTCTTTGGGAGGCCTAGGGAGAGCAGGGCTCAGGAAAGGGGACTTCTGGGGGTGCCTTGGAGGCCCCGTTATGGTGTGGCATGGGGAGATTCGAGCCCTGGGTCCAGCAGGCCCACCCTATTTGGCCTGATTTTCTCTGCCCAGGCATCGTGAGGGGGGTCGCAGAGGGGACCCTGGGAACTACCTGCCATGTTCTTAAAAGCCTTGGGGAAATCTTGTTTTGCTCAGGCCAACAAAAATAGCATTGGCTTTGATTAGGGCTGGAATCCTATTCATCCATTCATTCATCCACCCATCCACCATTCATTCATTCATTCATTCACTCATTCATTTGCCAGACATGTGGCCCACGAACCCATGGCCTGTGCACGTCCATCAGAGGCCCCCGTTAGCTGTTGTTTTGAGCCCCACGAGAGAGAACAAGTTGGTGATCTCTAAATGCAGCTTGTTTGGGAGACAGAGTCCTTCAGCGGTGCTCTGAGTGGGGAGGGGAAGGGGCCGAGGACCTCTGGAGACGGGGCGGGAGCGTGTGGCCTGGGGCCCATCCAGTCCGCGAGGGGGCATTTACCTAAAAAGGAGGCAACAGGAGTACAGACAGCCGTGGCAGAGAGACGCGGGCGGCCTGGGGCTTCCCTGCACGTGTCTGCACACGTCCTCGCCACCACCACCCGCTGCCTTTGTCTCCCAGCAAGGGGCAGGTGTCCAGGAAGCCGGCTGGGGTTTATCTGCCATCAGAGCCGGCCTGTGGGGGCTGGCACACGGAGCCGCCCTTTCCCATGGGAATCTTGATCCCTTCCAAGTCCCCAGCACCCGCCTTTCATCGCTGCGCTGGGAGCGGGCACTCCCACTGACACCCAGACAGCCATGTCACAGAGGTCACTGCCAGAGGGAGGCCACCAGCACGCAGGCTTCAGATGTCACACTCTCTGTCCCTGCTGCAGCCCCTGCAGTGAGACTGGGGGAGGAAGAGGCTGGTGCAGGCGTGAGCTGGAGGTGGGCGTGGCGCCTAGGCTCTGAGTCACGTGCAGTGTGCCCCCTTGCCCTCTCGGGGCCTCAGGCACGCACTCTGTCGCCTAAGGGCTTTGACCCCATGGGGCTCCGGCACACCAGGGAGTATAAGCCAGACTCTGTTGGCGAAACCGGGAAGGCTTGGGTGAGGCAGCTGCTCCGGCCCAGCAGGGCGGGAGAGGCTGCGGTGGTGGAAGCACGGACCTCGGAGGAATCCCTCCACCAGTGTCTGGAACTGGCTGCCGAGACCTGCCACAGTTCTGTTCCTGGCACTTCGAGAAGCTGACCCCTCCTTTCCAGCCCTGTGCCATCACTCTGGTCTGGCTCCCTCATCGTGGCCGGCCATGCGCCCTGCGGGCCCGGCCCCTTTCCCATCTCTTCCCTCACGTGCAGCTTGCCCGCCATGCCACGCCACGCTGTCGCTGCCGTCTCTCTGCCCTCCACGCTTTTCCTCGTTCCCTCCGTAACTCCTCACGGCCCTTGTGTCTCAGGCAGAATGTCGCTTCCTCTGAGACACCCCCCTCTAGTCTCCTGTTCCCACCCAGGTGTGATTTAGGGCCTTCCCCTACGCATCACCCACGCTGTTTCTGTGCTCAGTCCTAGCACTTGTGAGGCATACAGTAGGCACTTAGTAACTGCAGCTCAGGTGGCTGGGTGCATGTGTGTGGACGGACACATGGATGGAGGATAGGTTGCAGGGTGGGCGGAGGGGCTATGTGGCCTGCGGGGAGCCCAGAGGCGCCAGGAAGTGGCTTCTGGGCCTGGGGCAAGTCTCTGCCCGCAGGGCCTCAGCCTCTCCGTCCGCCGGGCACTCTGCTCGGCTGCAGGCCTCACGGGGGCTTCCAGCGAGCTCCAGGGAAGACAGAGGCCCCTGCAGGCAGCGGGGCAGGCGCTGCTTGGGGTGGAACAAGTGCACCCCAAGTCCTTGCAGTCCTAAAAGGATCCCTTCTCCAAGGGGAATATTGATACCTTCTTCTTTTTTTTTTTTCCTTTCTTTTTTTAAAATTTCTTTTCCCTGCCCCTCCTTGTGCCAGTCTGGTTTGCACCCAAGACCCTTATCCTGGGATGCAGACTTGGAGCCAGACAGGCCGAGTTCAAATCCAAATGTTGCTGCTTGCCAGGAAATTCCCTTTGCCCCCCGGGCCTTACTGGTGCAGTCTGTAAAACAGGGGTGCACGCCGGGCGCGGTGGCTCACGCCTGTAATCCTAGCACTCTGGGAGGCCGAGGCGGGTGGATTGCTGGAGGTCAGGAGTTCGAAACCAGCCTGAGCAAGAGCGAGACCCCGTCTCTACTATAAATAGAAAGAAATTAATTGGCCCACTAATATATATAGAAAAAAATTAGCCGGGCATGGTGGCACATGCCTGTAGTCCCAGCTACTCGGGAGGCTGAGGCAACAGGATCCCTTGAGCCCAGGAATATGAGGTTGCTGTGAGCTAGGCTGCCGCCACGGCACTCACTCTAGCCTGGGTAACAAAGTGAGACTCTGCCTCAAAAAAATAAATAAATAAATAAAAATAAAAAAGAGAAAGAAATGTGTAAAGATGAACCATAATATAAAACTTAAATATAAATGCCTTTTTTATTATAGAAATGA